>NW_025558890.1:0-11352 GCF_020424385.1 Procambarus clarkii | reverse complement strand
TACAGATTCCTGAGCCTACTGGGCTCTATCATATCTACATTTGAAACTGAGCGTGGAGTCAGCCTTCACCACATCATTACCTAATACATTCCAGCTGTTAACTATTCTAATACTGAAAAGTTCTTTCTAAAGTCCGTATGGCTCATTTGGGTACTCAGTTTCCACCTGTGTCCCCTTGTTCGCATACCACCCGTATTAAACAGTTCATCCTTATCAACAATATCAATTCCTCTGAGAATTTTGTAGGTAGTGATCATGTCTTCCCTTACTCTTCTGTCTTCCAGTGACGTGAGGTGCATTTCACGCAGCCTTTCCTCGTAACTCATGCCTCTAAGTACTCAGACTAGCCTAGTGGCATACCTCTGAACTTTTTCCAGCTTCGTCTTGTCCTTGACAAGGTACGGGCTCCATGCTGGGGCCGCATACTCCTTGATTGGTCTTACATATGTGGTATACAAGGTTCTGAATGATTCCTTACACAGGTTCCTGAAGGCTGTTCAGATGTTAGGCAGCCTCGCGTATGCCGCCGATGTAATTTTCTTTATGTAGGATTCAGGAGACAGGTTTGGTGTGATATCAACTCCTAGGTCTTTCACTCTGTACGGTTCATGAAGTACTTCATCTCCTATTCGTTATCCTGTGTTTGGCCTCCTGTTTCCACCGCCTAGTTTCATTTCCTTGTATTTACTCGGGTTGAATTTTAGTAGCCCTTAGTTGGACCATTCATTCATTCTGTCTAGGTCATCTTGTAGCCTCCTACTATCTTCCTCTGTTTTAATCCTCCTCATAATATTTGCGTCATCAGCAAACTATGAGAAGAACGATTCTATGCCTTTGGGAGATCATTTACATATATCAGAAACAGTATAGGCCCAAGGACTGAACCCAGCGGGACTCCACTGGTGACGTCTCGCAAATCTGAGACCTTACGCCTCACAGTGACTCGCTGTCTTCTGCTACTTAGATACTCCTTTATCCAATGGAGTACCTTCCCTTTCACTCCTGCCTGTATCTCCAGCTTTTTCCTTAGCTTCTTGTGTGGCACTGTGTCAAAGGCTTTCTGGCAATCCAAAAATATGTGGTCTGCCCACCCCTCTCGTTCTTGCCTGATTCTTTTTGCCTGGTCGTAGAATTTAATTAATCCTGTGAGGCAGAACTTGCCATTCCTGAACCCATGATGATGCTTTGCTACAAAGTTCATTCGCTCCAGATGTTCCACTAGCTTTTCCGCACAATCTACTCCATCAGGTTGCATGGTATGCTAGTTAGGAACATGGCCTGTAGTTCGCTTCATCCTGTCTATCCCCCTTCTTGTATATCGGGTCTACATTAGCCGTCTTCCAAATTCTAGGCAGTTCCACTGTTACTAGTGATTTGTTGTACACCATGGAGAGTGGCAGGCACTGTGCTTCCGCTCCTTCATTCTGTATCCAAGGGGAGATTCCATTTGTGCCAAGAGTCTTTGTCACATCCAACTCCAGCAGAAGCTTCCTTACTTTCCAACTGGTAATTTCAAACTCTTGTAGTAGTTCCAGTTTAACTATTCCCTCTCATATCTCTAGAACTTCTCGTTGCCTTAATGTGAAGACCTCCTGGTATTTCTTATTCCGTTCCTCGCACACTTCCTAGTCGTTTGTAGCGAATCTGTCTGCCCCTATCCTCAATTTCATTATCTGTTCCTTTACTGTTGTTTTTCTCCTGATGTGGCTGTGCAGCAATTTAGGCTGAGGTTTTGCCTTGCTTACGATGTCATTTTCGTATTGTCTTTCTGCCTCTCTTCTCAACTTGACATATTCATTCCTGTTACTCTTTGTATCTTTCTCTGCTCCCAAGTGTCCTGTTATTTCTATAGTTTCTGCATGCCCTTTTACTTTGCTGCTTAGCTAGCCTACATCTCTGATTAAACCATGGGTTTCTCATCTTCATTTCATTGTTTTCCTATTGGACCAGGACAAACTTGTCTGCTGCCTCCTTACAATTCTGTGTAATGTAGTTCATCAAGTCTTGGGCCATCTTTCCCCTGAGCTCTGTGTCCCATGTTATATATGTTAGAAATTTTCTTGTCTCCTCATAGTTTTCTTTCGGAATGCCAGCCTTTTGTTTTCAGTACCCCTCCTCGAGTTCATTAACCCTTCTTCAACCAGATACTCAAATGTCAGTACACTGTGGGCGCTCATTCCTACTGGGGCCTCATAGCCGATTTCCCTTATGTCGAAGTTCTTTCTAACGTCTCTGTGGCTCATTTGGGTACTCAGCTTCCACCTGTGTCCCCTTGTTCGCGTCCCACCAGTGTTGAATAGTTCATCCTTGTTTACCCGGTCGATTCCCCTGAGGATTTTGTAGGTTGTGATCATGTCCCCCCTTACTCTTCTGTCTTCCAGTGTCGTAAGGTGCATTTCCCGCAGCCTTTACTCATAACTCATGCCTCTTAGTTCTGGGACTAGTCTAGTAGCATACCTTTGGACTTTTTCCAGCTTCGTCTTGTGCTTGACAAGGTACGGGCTCCATGCTGGGGCCGCATAATCCAGGATTGGTCTTACATATGTGGTGTACAAGATTCTGAATGATTCCTTACACAGGTTCTTGAACGCCGTTCTGATGTTAGCCAGCCTCGCATATGCCGCAGACGTTATTCTCTTTATGTGGGCTTCAGGAGACAGGTTTGGTGTGATATCAACTCCTAGATCTTTCTCTCTGTCTGTTTCATTAAGTACTTCATCTCCTATTCTGTATCCTGTGCCTGGCCTCCTGTTTCCACTGCCTAGTTTCATTACTTTGCATTTACCCGGGTTGAACTTCAACAGCCATTTGTTGGCCCATTCACTCAGTCTATCCAGGTCATCTTGTAGCCTCCTACTATCATCCTCTGTTTCAATCCTCCTCATAATTTTTGCATCGTCGGCAAACATTGAGAGGAACGAATCTATACCCTCTGGGAGATCATTTACATATACCAGAAACAGTATAGGTCCAAGGACTGACCCCTGCGGGACTCCACTTGTGACGTCTCGCCAATCTGAGACCTCACCCCTCACACAGACTCGTTGTCTCTTGTTGCTTAGGTACTCCTCTATCCACCGGAGTACCTTCCCTCTCACTCCTGCCTTCATCTCCAACTTTCGCACTAGCCTCTTGTGTGGCATTGTATCAAAGGCTTTCTGACAATCCAAAAATATGCAGTCTGCCCACCCTTCTCTTTCGATCTTACCTTATTTTTGTTGCCGGGTCGTAGAATTCAAGTAACCCTGTGAGGCAGGACCTGCCATCCCTGAACCCATGTTGATTCTGTGTTACAAAGTTCCTTCGCTCCAGATGCTCCACTAGTTTTTTTCGCACAATCTTCTCCATCAGCTTGCATGGTATGCAGGTTAGGGACACTGGCCTGTAGTTTAGTGCCTCCTGTCTATCCCCTTTCTTGTATATCGTAACTACGTTAGCTGCTTTCCAAATATCTGGCAGTTCCCCTGTTGCCAGTGATTTGTTATACACTATGGAGAGTGGTAGGCATAGTTCTCTTCCTCCTTCCTTTAGAACCCAAGGGGAGATTCCATCTGGGCCTATAGCCTTCGTCACGTCCAACTCTAGTAAACACTTCCTTACTTCCCCGCTGGTAATCTCAAACACTTCCAGTGGTTCCTGGTTAGCTATTCCCTCACTTACCTCTGGAATTTCTCCTTGCTTTAAGGTGAGCAAGGAGCTGTGTGTGTGTGTGTGTGTGTGTGTGTGTGTGTTTGTGTGTGTGTGTGTGTGTGTGTGTGTGTGTGTGTGTGTGTACTCACCTAGTTGTACTCACCTAGTTGTCTTTGCAGGGGTTGAGCTCTGGCTCTTTGGTCCCGCCTCTCAACCGTCAATCAACTGATGTACAGATTCCTGAGCCTATTGGACTCTGTCATATCTACATTTGAAACTGTGTATGGAGTCAGCCTCCACCACATCACTTCCTAGTGCATTCCATTTACTAACTACTCTGACACTGAAAAAGTTCTTTTTAATGTCTCTGTGGGTTATTAGGGTACTCAGCTTCCACCTGTGTCCCCTTGTTCGCGTCCCACCAGTGTTGAATAGTTCATCTTTGCTTACCCGGTCGATTCCCATGAGGATTTTGTAGGTTGTGATCATGTCCCCCCTTACTCTTCTGTCTTACAGTGTCGTAAGGTGCATTTCCCGCAGCCTTTCCTCATAACTCATGCCTCTTAATTCTGGGACTAGTCTAGTAGCATACCTTTGGACTTTTTCCAGCTTCGTCTTGTGCTTGACAAGGTACGGGCTCCATTCTGGGGCCGAATACTCCAGAATTGGTCTTACATATGTGGTGTACAAGATTCTGAATGATTCTTTACAAAGGTTCCTGAACGCCGTTCTGATGTTAGCCAGCCTCGCATATGCCGCAGACGTTATTCTCTTTATGTGGGCTTCAGGAGACAGGATTGGTGTGATATCAACTCCTAGATCTTTCTCTCTGTCTGTTTCATTAAGTACTTCATCTCCTATTCTGTATCCTGTGTCTGGCCTCCAGTTTCCACTGCCTAGTTTCATTACTTTGCATTTACTCGGGTTGAACTTCAACAGCCATTTTTTGGACCATTCACTCAGTCTGTCCAGGTCATCTTGTAGCCTCCTACTATCATCCTCTTCATAATTTTTGCATCGTCGGCAAACATTGAGAGGAACGAATCTATACCCTCTGGGAGATCATTTACATATACCAGAAACAGTATAGGTCCAAGGACTGACCCCTGCGGGACGCCACTTGTAACGTCTCGCTAATCTGAGACCTCACCCCTAACACAGACTCGTTTTTTCCTGTTGCTTAGGTACTCCTGTATCCAACGGAGTACCTTCCCTTTCACTCCAGCCTGCATCTCCAACTTTCTCACTAGCCTCTTGTGTGGCACTGTATCAAAGGCTTTCTGACAATCCAAAAATATGCAGTCTGCCCACCCTTCTCTTTCTTGCCTTATTTTTGTTGCCTGGTCGTAGAAAGGCCTCAAAAAATGATTTCTGTGTTGTTTGTTAAGTTAACAAACAACACAGAAATCATCGATAGATGTATATATATATATATATATATATATATATATATATATATATATATATATATATATATATATATATATATATATATATATTATTAAATATGACCGAAAAAGTAAGATTAATAATTCTAACACGAATTTTCTCAATCTTTCGTACATTTCTTTTCACTGTTGGAGGTAAATCAAAAATCAATTCTCCAAAATTCATTTTTATTTCTAGTCTGACGCGACACGAGCGCGTTTCGTAAAACTTATTACATTTTCAAAGACTTTAGTTTACAAATACACAACTGAATAGAACTTACGCATCTCCGATTTTATATCTACATTTGAGTGAGGTGGATGGGGTGAGGTGGCATTAATTTCATCAACACAAGACAGAACAAGAGGTGGCATTAATAGGGTATTAATTTCATCAACACAAGACAGAACAAGACGTGGCATTAATAGGGTATTAATTTCATCAACACAAGACAGAACACGAAACAATGGGTATTGAATAGAAGTGTAGAAGTGGTATTGAGCAGAGTTCCATGCTGCGTTTCACTTACGAGATGGAAAAGGATGGGAAGCTGCCCTTTCTAGATGTAACAGTCATGGAAAAGAGCAGAGGTTTCCACACTGCAGTCTACACTAAGGAAACGAACATAGGAATGTGCCTAGATGTCTCAATGCCAACAGTGACTGCCCAGACAGGTACAAGAGGAGTGTCGTTAACGCTTATGTTGACCGTGCTCTCAGCCACAGCTCAGGATGGGAGCAAGTCGATGAAGAACTCTGTAGGGTAAGGCAGGTCCTAGTCAACAACGGCTTCTCCAATGGTTTCGTTGAAGACATCATAAGAAGGAACGTGAAACGCCATGCAACCTCTGAAGAGACAACTAACACAACACCTGTACCCCCTATTAGACTTTTTTACAGGAACTTCTTTTCCACAGCTCATAAAACGGAGGAAAGGGTCTTGAAAGATATTATTAATAGAAACGTTATCCCTACAGACAAAAATCAGAAAATACAATTGACGATTTACTATAAAACCAAGAAAACGGCCAACCTACTCATGAGAAACTCTCCAGACACAAAGCAGAACTCTTTAAAAGAGACCAATGTCGTCTATGAGTTCAAATGCCCACTTGGGGACTGTAAGCCGCAAAGAACTCAGTATATAGGCAAGACAACATCTCTTTCCAGGCGATTAACGATGCATAAGCAACAGGGCTCCATTAAGGAACATATAATCTCTTCCCACAACCAGACCATCACCAGAGAAGTCTTAACAAAAAACACGGAAATCATCGATAGATACAGCGATTGCAGGCGGCTTGATATCTGCGAGGCACTACACATTAAGAAGTCGACACCAGCAATCAACAGCCAATTAATGCACAACTACATTCTACCCACTTCAAGACTCCGCACCAATATAGAAGCATCAAGAAATATGGGCCAATAGGCCCTTTGCAGTTACTTCCATTCTTCCCTTTAACTTACAAAATATTATACCCATTGTTTCGTGTTCTGTCTTGTGTTCAAAGTTTGTTTTCCCCTCATCCAAAAACTGTTGTAACATATCACCTCACCCTAATGCAGGTATAAAATCAAAGCTGTTTAAACTCTGTTTAATGTTTGCAATTTATAGTTGTGAGTGTGTAAACTAAACTCTTTGAAAATGTAATAAGTTATTACGAATCGCGTTCAAGTGTCCCGTCAGACTAGAAATAAAAATGAATTTTGGAGAATTGATTTTTCAGTTACCATCAACAGTGAAAAGATATATAAGAAATATTGAGAAAATTCGTGTTAGAATTAATAATCTTATTTTTTCGGTCATATTTAATAATATATATCTACAGGAAAGACTGCTGCCAAAATATACTAATATATCTATATATATATATATATATATATATATATATATATATATATATATATATATATATATATATATATATATATATATATATATATATATATATATATATATATATATTTGTATATTTGGTAGCAGTCTTTCCTGTAGACATATATTATTAATATGACCGAAAAAGTAAGATTAATAATTCTAACACGAATTTTCTCAATCTTTCGTACATTTCGCTTCACTGTTGGAGGTAAATCAAAAATCAATTCTCCAAAATTCATTTTTATTTCTAGTCTGACGCGACACGAGCGCGTTTCGTAAAACTTATTACATTTTCAAAGACTTTAGTTTACAAATACACAACTGAATAGAACTTACGCATCTCCGATTTTATATCTACATTTGAGTGAGGTGGAAGGGGTGATGTGGCATTAACACAAGACAGAACAAGATGTGGTATTAATAGGGTATTAATTTCATCAACACAAGACAGAACAAGAGTATTAATAGGGTATTAATTTCATCAACACAAGACAGAACACGAAACAATGGATATTGAATAGAAGTGTTTGTAGAAAGCCTATTGGTCCATATTTCTTGATGCTTCTATATTGGAGCGGAGTCTTGAGGTGGGTAGAATATAGTTGTGCAATAATTGGCTGTTGATTGCTGGTGTCATCAGGTACCTGTGTAAAAATGTCGTCAACATACCTGCAGTATATGGCCGGTTTCAGGTTCATGTCGACTAAGACTTTTTGCTCGATGGTACCCTTGTAGAAGTTTGCAAACAGGACACCTAGGGGAGAACCCATGGCGACCCCATCTACTTGCTTATACAAGTGCCCATCCGGGCTCAAGAAGGGTGCTTCTTTAGTACAAGCTTGGAGTAGTTTCCTCAGAATATTTTCTGGTATGTCAAGAGGAGTACAGGCTGGATCACGATACACTCTGTCGACTATCATTCCGATTGTCTCGTCCACAGGTACGTTGGTAAACAGACCAGAAAAACTAGAATATATATATTCCAGAATATATATAAAACCAGAATATATATATATATATATATATATATATATATATATATATATATATATATATTCTGGTTTATATATATATATATATATATATATATATATATATATATATATATATATATATATATATATATATATATATGTATGTATGTATTCATACGTATATACACAAAACAAGAGGAGATATTTCCCGAGCGGTCAAAGAGAAAATGTGTAGGTCAACATATTCCAACGTGGTAATGTTTGCCAGTAACCATAAAATATTTTTTGTGTTTGAAACACTGTCGCTTGAATGACGTCATGCATGTCCTCACCTAGACATGTTGACAAGGTCGAACACTAGCTCCCAATCCCTCCTTAACAAGCCCCTGGTCAGTTGATGCAATGACTTTCAGTCATCTTCTTTCATGACGAATTTGGCTTGAAAGAGCCTTGTACAAGTTGCGTCAGTGATCTGTTTAGTTGCTCGATCGTGGAACTCGGTCATGATTTAAGAGTCCTTTCGGCACAAGCATCCCCTCTGCTCTAGCGTCCGTTCTACTCAAGCATCCCCTCTGCTCTAGCGTCCGTTCTACTCAAGTGTTCCCTCTGCTCAAGCGTCCGTTCTACTCAAGCGTCCCCTCTGCTCTAGCGTCCGTTCTACTCAAGCGTCCCCTCTGCTCAAGCGTCCGTTCTACTCAAGCGTCCCCTCTGCTCAAGTGTCCGTTCTACTCAAGCGTCCGTTCTACTCAAGCGTCCCCTCTGCTCAACCGTCCGTTCTACTCAAGCATCCCCTCTGCTCAAGCGTCCGTTCTACTCAAGCGTCCCCTCTGCTCAAGCGTCCGTTCTACTCAAGCGTCCCCTCAGCTCAAGCGTCCCCATTGTTCAAGCGTCCACTCTACTCAAGCGTCCCCTCTGCTCAAGCGTCCCCTCTGCTTAAGCGCCCCTCTGCTCAATCGTCCCCTCAGCTCAAGCGTCCACTCTGCTCATGCGTCCACTCTGCTCAAGCGTCCCCATTGTTCAAGAGTCCCCTCTGCTCAAGCGTCCCCTCTGCTCAAGCGTCCCCTCTGCTCAAGCAACCACTCTGCTCAAACGTCCCCTCTGCTCAAGCGTCCCCTCTGCTCAAGCGTCCCTTTTTGTTCAAGCGTCCCCTCTGCTCAAGCGTCCCCTCTGCTCAAGAGTCCCGTCTGCTCAAGCGTCCCCTCTGCTCAAGAGTCCACTCTGCTCAAGCGTCCCCATTGTTCAAGCGTCCACTCTGCTCAAGAGTCCCGTCTGCTCAAGCGTCCCCTCTGCTCAAGAGTCCACTCTGCTCAAGCGTCCCCTCAGCTCAAGCGTCCACTCTGCTCAAGAGTCCCCTCTGTTCAAGAGTCCCCTCTGCTCAAGCGTCCACTCTGCTCAAGAGTCCCCTCTGTTCAAGAGTCCCCTCTGCTCAAGCGTCCACTCTGCTCAAGAGTCCCGTCTGCTCAAGCGTCCTCTCTGCTCAAGCGCCCACTCTGCTCAAGAGTCCCCTCTGTTCAAGAGTCCCCTCTGCTCAAGCGTCCACTCTGCTCAAGAGTCCCCTCTGCTCATGATTCACCTCGGCTCTAGCGTCACCTCGGCTCTAGCGTCACCTCGGCTCTGGCGTCCCCTCTGCTCAAGCGTCCCCTCTGCTCAAGCGTCCCCTCTGCTCAAGCGTCCTCTCTACTCAAGCGTCCCCTCTGCTCAAGCGTCCACTCTGCTCAAGAGTCCCGTCTGCTCAAGCGTCCCCTCTGCTCAAGCGTCCACTCTGCTCAAGAGTCCCGTCTGCTCAAGCGTCCCCTCTGTTCAAGCGTCCCCTCAGCTCAAGCGTCCACTCTGCTTAAACGTCCCCTCTGCTCAAGAGTCCCGTCTGCTCAATCGTCCACTCTGCTTAAACGTCCCCTCTGCTCAAGCGTCCCCTCTACTCAAGCGTCCCCTCTGCTCAAGAGTCCCCTCTGCTCATGAGTCCCCTCTGCTCAAGCGTCCCCTCTGCTCAAGCGTCCCCTCTGCTCAAGCGTCCCCTCTGTTCAAGAGTCCCCTCTGCTCAAGCGTCCACTCTGCTCAAGAGTCCCCCCTGTTCAAGAGTCCCCTCTGCTCAAGCGTCCACTCTGCTCAAGAGTCCCTTCTGCTCATGATTCACCTCGGCTCTAGCGTCCCCTCGGCTCTAGCGTCCCCTCGGCTCTGGCGTCCCTTCTGCTCTAGCGTCCCCTCTGCTCTAGCGTCACCTGGGTTCAAGCCTAAACCTTACCACATGTCTTTTGTAATTTATATATGACGCTTTTAGGTGTAAGGAAAGCCTTTGCAGGCGCTGCGTGCTTAAAGTGTTGTCTTCCATAGGTTGTATATCGAGTTCTGGCGGCGTCTTTGTTTAATTTCCTCAAAGCTATACAGTTATGCCTCTTTAGCGTCGGCTGTTGGCAATAATTCTCGCGTGTGTTGCTCATCGTTCAGTGATTTATAAACTCCCAGGTCATTATCTTTCTCTGCTTCTGGACGCTGCCTCATTTTTGGCTTGTACGATACCTGGGGGTCTTGTGTTCCCTGCTTGTATCCTCATTATCTTGCACTGACAGGAATAAAGTCAAGCAGCCATCTGTGCGACCAAGGCTGGCGTGTAGACTTCAGTCAACTCCATATGAGTTTTGCATCGTCCGCAAAGATGGATATAAATGACTGCTTCCTCTATCAGGCAATTGACGCATACAAGGAGCAAAATTTGCCCCAGTCCATCGCCTGTGTGTTTATGTATGTGTACATTACTATGCGAGTGTATGTTTTTCTGTGTTTCAAATCAACATTTCTTGTGATTTTGTGTTCATTATTCCCCTCTCCATCGTATCTCCCCCTCGTCTTTTCCCCTCGTAGCACCCCTCGTAGCCCACCTCGTAGCCCCCCCTCGTAGCCCCCCCCCTTCGTATCTCCCCCTCAAGCCAGCATGGGTGTGGGGCCCAGGGACCACTTCTCTTGTCAAGACGGGGGAGACATCTCCCGTCACGCAGGGTGCAGTCGCACCTCCACAGATCTCCAGTATCAGCTCTTGATACTGGTAATGGCTCAAAAGGGCCACCACTTACGGGCTATTCATGCCCGTGCCACATTTTGGGTGGCTTAATCTTCATCAATCAATCTTCTCTTGTCAAGCGGCCCTTGAACAGGGGCACCTAAGAGTTCCGGCTCCTTAGTGACATTGTTAATATATTTATATACGGACATAATAATAAGAACTGACGGTAATAAGTTCAATATCATAACCCAGAAGGAAGTTCGATTAGGTGCGATTGGTAGAAATTATTCATTAGACAATTAACCTGCCTAGATATGATATATTTATTTGAGTTCAATTAAATAAATTTATTTAAATTTACTCTACTGGAGGTTGAGTTTGGGTCTCTCGAGGCTAGGTAGAAGCTGCTCGGAGCCAGTCAGGCTACACGACAGCCAGTCA
>NW_025558889.1:0-14747 GCF_020424385.1 Procambarus clarkii | reverse complement strand
CTCACCAGATCTAAGGGTTTGGAAAAGGACATTCTCTTGTTAGTTCCCAAAGAGGCAGAGAGTTTTTTGGAGAACTTTGAAAAGGTAGCCAGCATCAAGGAGTGGCCCCAGGAGGAATGGGCCCAGCTGGTCCAGTTAAGATTGACCGGTGCAGCCAAGGAGGCATACACCCAATTGTCACTGTAAGAGTGCCAGGATTATGCTACAGTAAAGAACAGCATACTGCGCTCGTTTCAGCTAACCCCAGAAGCTTATAGGAAGCGCTTTAGAGAGATGGTGAAGGTTGGAGCATGTACTGTTGCTGAGACAGTAAGGGATCTGGAAAGACGATTCCAGAAATGGATTGAGGCTGCCGGAGTTAGATCTTACGCTAACCTAAAGCAATTGATGGTCATAGAAAAGTTCTTAGAAATGATGTATCCCGAAACAAAGTTCAAGATCCAAGAAGCGGGGGTAAAGGAGGTGAAAGATGCAGCAGATAGGGCAGATATGATTACTGAAGCATACAAGAGCTTGAGGGAGAACAGAGTGAGAAGCGAGGCGAGATGCAGCAATAGCAGACCCAGTGGAGTCTGGGGAGGAAGAAGTTTTGGGGGCAGACAAGCAGACCAGCTAATTTTAAGCCCCGGGAAGGAAAGTTGCTGAGTCTGCCTGCTGGAGGTAAGCAGGAAAATAAAAATGTGCAGAGGAGAAAAAGAGTCCAATGAAGCTCCACTGGGTAAGAGTGGTACGTCTGGCCCGAGGAATTCCTATACGAGTGGGCAGAGTCAGAGCCACTCGGGGACGTATAGGAGAGATTTCTCCCAAATGAGGTGCTACAAGTGCAACACATCGGGTCACATGATGCGCGATTGTCGGCAGGGCAAGAGAGTCGTGACCCTGACCACGTGTGATCCCCGGAAGAAGTACGTTGATGTACAACAAGACAAACCACAGAAGGTAGATTTGATGATTGAGCGGTATAGGCTGTTCATTAGTAAAGGTTGGGTAGGCATAAAGGGTCAACCCGAGGTGGAGGTTAGTATCCTCAGGGATACTGGAGCCAATCAGAGTTTGATTCTGAGAGGCCTAATCGGAAACGATCGACTGTTAGCTGGCAGTAGGAGGATAAAGGTTCATGGGTTGTTGTCTAAGAGTGACATGCCCATGTGTGCTGTCAAGTTGAAGTCCGATTATTTGTCGGCGGAGGTGATGTTGGGAGTGTGCCCCAACATACCTGTTCCAGGAGTCTAAGTGATCCTGGGGAATGACTTGTGTGGGTCCAAGGGGTTGCCAGAGCTGATAGTAAAAGCTGTGCCGGAGGAGTACCAGAAGGACCGCGGTACGGGTGGAACACCGGACAAGGAAGATCTAGCCAGCATCCTCGAAGATGAAACAGAGGACAATCAAGTCATTGTATACCCGGCCTGCGTAGTGACAGAGTCGGAAGTAGCCGCCGAAGTCGACACTGAAGATGATATGGCAGTGTCGACTCCACTAAGGGAGGTCAACGTGGACATGTCTGGGCAATTCGGTGAAGATTCAGCTCAGAAGAATGAGGATTCGAGGAGACAGGAAGTGAAGATGACTCTACCTGAAAGGTTCAGCGTGAATCGAGCGAACCTGAGTAGGGGTCAGAAAGAAGAATTTATAGATCTAATCAGGGAGGCAAAAGGAGGAAACTCATGTCCGGAGTCCTCCGTGTATTACTACTTGGATGATGACGTACTAATGAGGAAGTGGTGACCGGACAAAGCCGGCGCAGATAAGGAATGGTTGGAGAAGCACCAAGTGTTAGTGCAGAAGGAGTTTAGGGCGACAGTGCTAGAACTAGCCCCACTCTGTAGATATGGCAGGGCACCTAGGGGTGAAGAAGACCCTAAATAAGGTGCAGGAGCAATTCTACTGGCCGAACGTGTGGAAGGATGTAAATAATTATTGTAGGACATGTTTGGCGTGCCTACGTGAAGGTAAGCCGGCTCCGGCTATACCGAAGGCACCTTTAAAGCCCATTCCGGCATTTGGCGAGCCTTTTGAGAGAGTCTTGATAGACTATGTAGGTCCGTTGCCAAGGAACAGAAGAGGCCACGAGTATTTACTGACCATAATGTGCACAGCCACCTGTTTCCCCGAATCGATACCACTGAGAAGAGTGACGTCGAGAGCCGTTCTGGACAAACTACAGAACTACATTGCGTAGGTAGGAATGCCCAAGGTTATCTAGACGGACCAGGGGAGTGTCTTCCAGTCGAAGTTGTTTAGGGAAACTGTGAAAGGATGGATGGTAGAGCAAGTGCGCTCGTCACCGTATCACCCTCAGTCGCAGGGAGCGTTGGAACGTTTCCATGGAACGCTAAGGATCTTGTTGAGGATATACTGCACTGAGGAAGGGAGTAGTTGGGACGAGGCATTACCATCCGTGTTGTTCGCCATCAGGGATGCGGTAGTAGAATCGCTTGGATTCACCCCATTTCAACTGGTGTACGGGCACTCTATGAGGAGCCCAGTGGGCGCGCTGAAGGAGCAGCGCACCGTGGATAGGCCTAGGGTGGATGTGGGACGATATGTAAAAACTTTTAGAGAGCGAGTCTCTAGGGCCAGAGATTTGGCCAAGGAAAATTTGAGAACGTCCCAGGCGGGGATGATGAGATATCACGACAGGAAGGCGATGGGCAGGAGATTTCAAGAAGGAGATCAGGTGTTAGTCCTACTGCTGGTGAAAGGAAGTATTTACGAGTCGCGATTTTGTGGACCATATACCATCCAGAAGGCGCTAGAGGATGTGAATTATGTAATACACATGCCAGATCGTCCGAGGAAGTCACATGTTTGCCACGTGAGCATGATAAAGAGGTACTATGACAGAGATAAGCCTCTAGACGATGAAGAACAGATGGAAACCCCGTCACTAATGACTGTGCTTTGTGTGGGAGACGGCAGAGGAATAGAAGAGGAGAACTGTATGTTAGAGAGGGCCGATGGCGCGAACATATCGAATACGGAAAGCCTGGCCAAGATAGGTGAGCGTCTGGGTCATTTGGAGGATGACCAACGCCTGGAACTAGTGGCGATCCTCCAGAGGAATAAGTCGCTATTCACAGACGTGTCAGAATACACCGTGTAACGGTGCACGAAGTAAATGTAGGGAGTGTTGACCCCATCAAGCAGCACCCTTACAGAGTTAACCCGGAGAAAGCAGCAGTGATGAGAGCAAAAGTAAAGTATGTGCTAGATAACGACTTGGCAGAGGTTAGCCACAGTGACTGGAGTTCGTCGTGCCTCTTCGTGAAGAAGAGTGATGGCACATACCGGTTCTGCACCGATTACAGGAAAGTGAATGCAGTCACAGTCGCTGATTAGTTCCCGATACCACGCAAAGATGATTGCATAGATCGGATTGGGAGTGCACGGTATGTCTCGAAAATAGACCTGCTGAAGGGATACTACCAGATTCCCCTGTCCGAGGAGGCCAAGAGGATCTCAGCGTTCGTGACACCTGACGGTTTGTACCAATATAAAGTGGTGCCGTTCAGAATGAAGAATAGTGGTAGTTGTTTCCAATGAGTAATGAATCAGGTATTACAAGGCGCGACCGGATGTGCAGTGTACATCGATGATATTGTGGTGTTCGCTGATTCCTGGAAGGATCACGTGGGATCGACTTTTAGATTTGTTCGATCGGTTGGGGAAGGCCAACATGACGATCAACTTAGCAAAAAGCGAGTTCGGGAGAGCCCGTCTGGAGTACCTTGGATATATAGTAGGGCAAGGCGAGGTTGCTCCGGTAAGAACAAAAGTGGAGGCCAATGACAACTTCTCGGTGCCCAGGAGTAAGAAAGAATTGTTGAGATACCTCGGTATGATTGGATATTACCGGAAGTTCTGCGGAAATTTCTCCACCATAGCCGCTCCTATGACGAGTTTGCTATCAAAGAGCAAGAAGTGGGAGTGGAATGGAACAGCACAAGAAGCGTTTGAAAAGACCAAAAGACTGTTGACCGAGGTGCCTGTACTAGTGTCGCCCAATTTTGGAGCACTGTTTATGTTATTTGTAGATGCCAGTGATATAGGGGCTGGAGCTGTACTGACGCAGTAGAATGATTGAATTTACCCCCCACCCCCTTGTCCTTCTTCTCGAAGAAGTTCGTTAAGCACCAGAGGTCGTACAGTATGGTTGAGAAAGAGACTTTGGCCCTGGTGATGACATTGAAACATTTTGAAGTGTGAGTGGGGGAGGACACCCAGTGACGGTGTATACAGAACTTAATCCCCTAGTTTTCCTGAGAAAAAATGAAGCATGCGAACCAGAGGTTAACCAGATGGTTTTTATTGCTCCAAGAGTATGACCTGGTGATTGTCTCACCCATAAGAGGGTGAGACAGTGTAGTAGCTGATGCATTATCTCGTGCCAAGCAACTAGAATAATTCTCAAAAACAAGGAGGAGGGAGAGTTATGATTCCAGGCAGCCGAAAAACCAGTCTCCCCTTTGAGAATTATTCTATCAGGCCTGACCTGACTAGAAGGTCTTGGAAATATAGAGGTGAAGATACAGATGTAAAATAATTGGTTGGATTTGATAGACAATTCAAGATAACGGGCAGAGAATAAGAAAATAAGTAAATGACTTGACACAAGATGTGGAGAGTTTGGTGGAGGTGTGAGACTCGCTTGAGAGGAGCTTAAGTCACTTGAGTACCAGACATCGTGAGGGGAAGCTGCGCCCCGTTTGAGCTCCTGTTGGAGAGGATCCCCTGTTTGATATACCTTCAAGAGAAAGGAAGTATGCAGACGTTCCAGCTGAGGAATCGAGCTGGGAAGGTGTGGTCTCAAGTCCTGGACGGCAAGGAGAGTTTGTTAAGCTGCCCAGAGACATTATCGTGGACCGTGGAAGCGCCCTTGTCAGACTGTGAGAGGGAGAGCGCCCTGCAGGAGACCTTTTTGTAGTAAGCATAATTTTAACCAGTTTATAATGATTGCCGGTAGTTGATCGTGTGCCCAGCGATCATAGCGAATGTTTATTGATAAGTTAGACAAGTTTTGGTAAGGCAGGAAGCCTAAATAAGAGGACGGAGATGAGAGAGACAGCTGGAGGGACGAGCTGGACCGCTCCCAGAGTGAGGAGCCACCCACCGGTCAAGGCGGAGCATGGACCTTCCCAAACGGGGGAGTCCACTCTCACAGTATGTACATAGCAAAGAGATGTTAGGTGCGAACATATTGTGTGGTAATTTTCATTCATGTGTTTAAGGGGGTAAACGTTTTTTATTGGCGTGCCAATGGGTTGCAGGTTTGTCTTTGGAAGGAGTTGCTGAGAGAACTTCAAGGCCAGCAGAGGAGGATTCAGTGGATGGAACTCCAAGCCTATTGAAGAAATACCAAGCTCTGTGAAAGAGCAGACACTATAGTGAGAAGTTGGACCTAAAGCTGTGAGAGGAGAAGCAGTGGAAAAGAGTTTACATGCTTTTGTGATACCAGTGGTGAAGCACCATTGTTGATCAAGGAAGACTTCATGGTTTAGCAGCCAGGAGCGCTGTGGAGGACCCTGTTAGAAGTGGTGTAGCATCACTGTTACTCAAGGTGCAGCACCCTGGAGGAGCTGCGGAGGATCCTGGTTGATAAACCCGGAGAACCTGAAGATATCAGGGTAGTGAGCTTCCAGATGTGGAAGGGAAGTTCTGGTTGATTACTTGTAGGGAATTGGTAGAGTGTTTGGTTGCCATTAGCGTGCAAGATGCAGTGAAAGGTGAGTGATTGTTTGCCATTTTTGTGCCAAGGAGTACTTATACTGAAGTATAGAGTTACAGTCGTAGGCTAGATTACTTGCAGAGACATACATATGTGTTCAAGGACTCAAGTGATCGATTGATCATTGTTGTATATCAAGGAACATTTATACTAATATTTATGTTATTGCAGCCATACGCTGGTTTTCCTTGCACGTGTTTATAGATATATATTCTCTTGCTCATAGTGCAACATTGTGTTATAAGACTTGACCTACTTGAGGAGGTTGGTAGTATTAGGTGGTGAATCAGGAGATAGGATACCACTTGATAAGCAGATGATAGAGTTATGATGGTGTTGGAGTACAACCTGACTGAAATAGTATAGAGTGTAGGATTCTTTATTATAATTATTATATGTATGTATGTATGTATTGTGTATGTGCTTTGTCCAGTAAATGTATTCAAATTTGCTGGTGTTTGCCCTTGTCCTAGTGAGGCTTCCCAGGAAGTAGGAAAGAAGGAGAGAGAGAGAAAGAACCAAGAGCCACAGCTGTGGACAGGGTAGAACGGAAAAATAATAAATCAAAGGGGATTGAGGAGATCGTATCACATAAGGAGAGAGTGGGGAGTCACAGCGGCTCGAGTGGATGTGTGCACGTGACAACGAGGCTAAGTATTGGAGCCGCATCCCCTAAACGTGTGACGTTGAGCCCCTCTCCAAGAGCCAGAAGCGCCCAGGTGTGATCTTCTGGTAAAGTATAAGCACTCTACCGAGTTTTGGGTTGGGTTGTCCATAAAAAAGGATCAACGACAACACCAACCACAATATGTGTTCTTTATTGCTGTATTTGTGTTGTTAGTGTTTGCGAGCGTGGTCGACTGATATTGGTGGAAACAGTATGTATTCTCATTGTATGAAAACATACTCAACGGAAAACAGAGTTACTGTGAGGAGTGACCTGAAAGTGAAGAGATACCA
Source organism: Procambarus clarkii (assembly GCF_020424385.1). NCBI lineage: Eukaryota > Metazoa > Arthropoda > Malacostraca > Decapoda > Cambaridae > Procambarus > Procambarus clarkii. The sequence goes on along the minus strand of NW_025558889.1, from coordinate 8,062 downwards.
CCAGTGGGGTTAGACAGGGTTCTATACTCGGATCTATCCTGTTTCTGATAGAACCTATCTGATAGAAACTCGGATCTATCCTGATGCAAATAATTGTCCAGAGGTTAGAGACTCATTTATCTCAATGTTTGCTGATGATGCTAAAATTATGTGATAGATTAAGGCAGAGGAGGACAAGATGACCTGGATATACTGAAGGAATGGTTCAATACATGGCTACTAGAGTTTATCTCAAGTAAGTGCAAGGTAATGAAAATAGATGTTGGGAGCATGATGCAGGACACAAGGTTCCAAGTGGGAGATTAAATCCATCAAGAACCAGATAGAAAGATCTGGGGGTTAATATTCAATGAACCTGTCCCCTTGAAGCCCACATCAAAAGGACATTATCAGCGGCATATGCTAGGTTGGCCAGCATAAGAACTAGTTTTATAAACTTGTGTAAGGAATCATTTAGAACCTTGTATACCACGTATGTCAGACCAATCCTGGAGTAGGCAGCTCCAGCGTGCAGTCCTTATCAAGTCAAACACAAAAGGAAGTTAAAGAACGTTCAGAACCAAAAGACTAGTCCCAAAGCTGAGAGGTATGAATTACGAGAAAACGCAGCTGGAGTGAGGCCTCACGTGACAGGAAGACAGACGAGTTAAGGGAGCTACGATTACCACCTACACAATTTTCAAAGGAATTGACAGGGTAGATAAAGGCTAACAATATAACACTGGTGGTACACGAACAAGAGGACACAGGTGGGAACTTAGTTCCCAAATGAGCCACAGAGATGTCAGAAATAATTTATTCACTGTCAAAGTAGTTAATATATGGAATACCGTAGGAAGTGATGTAGTGGAAGCAGAGTACATACACATTTTCAAATGAAGATGTGATAGAGTCCAATAAGCTCAGGAACTTGAGCCTATTGGGAAAAAAGCTACTCTGCTTGGAAAAGCTTCTTTGCATATTGAGTAACTTCTTGCGTGATGGGTAAAGCTTCCCTACTTGTTGGTCTGTCTGCCTCCCTGTCTGCTGAGTAAAGCCTCTTATAGATACTGGTCGAAGCTTCCCAGCCTGCTTTGTAAAGCCTGTTTCCACTCAGTTTCCACCTGTGTCCCCTAGTGCGTGTGCCCCTTATGTAAAATAGTCTGTCTTTATCAACCCTGTCGATTCCCTTGATAATCTTGAATGTGGTGATCATGTCCCCCCTAACTCTTCTGTCTTCCAACGAAGTGAGGTTTAATTCCCGTAGTCTCTCCTCGTAGCTCATACCTCTCAGCTCGGGTACTAGTCTGGTGGCAATCCTATGAACCTTTTCCAGTTTAGTCTTATGCTTGACTAGATATGGACTCCATGCTGGAGCCGCATACTCCAGGATTAGTCTGACATATGTGGTATATAATGTTCTGAAAGATTCCTTACACAAGTTTCTAAAGGCCGTTCTTATGTTAGCGAACCTGGCATATGCTGCTGATGTTATCCTTTTGATATGAGCTTCAGGGGACAGGTCTGGCGTGATATCAACCCCCAGGTCTTTCTCTCTCTCTGACTCTTGAAGTATCTCATCTCCCAAATGATACCTTGTATCTGGTCTCCTGCTTCCTACCCCTATCTTCATTACATTACATTTGCTTGGGTTAAACTCTAACAGCCATTTGTTCGAAAATTCCGACAGCTTGTCCAGGTCTTCTTGAAGCCTCAAGCTGTCCTCCTCTGTCTTAATCCTTCTCATAATTTTGGCGTCGTCAGCAAACATTGAGAGGAATGAGTCTATACCCTCTGGGAGATCATTTATGTATATCAGAAACAGGATAGGTCCAAGCACAGAGCAGTGTGGGACTCCACTGGTGACTTCACGCCATTCTGAGGTCTCACCCCTCACTGTAACTCTCTGCTTCCTATTGCTTAGGTACTCCCTTATCCACTGGAGCGCTCTACCAATTACTCCTGCCTGTTTCTCCAGCTTATGCATCAACCTTTTATGGGGTACTGTACTCACCTAATTGTACTCACCTAATTGTGCTTGCGGGGGTTGAGCTTTGGCTCTTTGGTCCCGCCTCTCAACCGTCAATTAACTGGTGTACAGATTCCTGAGCCTACTGGGCTCTATCATATCTACATTTGAAACTGTGTATGGAGTCAGCCTCCACCACATCACTGCCTAATGCATTCCATTTATTAACTACTCTGACACTGACAAAATTCTTTCTAACGTCTCTGTGGCTCATCTGGGTACTAAGTTTCCACCTGTGTCCCCTTGTTCGCGTTCCACCCGTGCTGAAGAGTTTGTCTTTGTCCACCCTGTCAATTCCCCTGAGAATTTTGTAGGTGGTTATCATGTCTCCCCTTACTCTTCTGTTTTCCAGGGATGTGAGGTTCAGCTCCTTTAGCCTTTCCTCGTAGCTCAATCCTCTCAGTTCCGGGACGAGCCTGGTGGCATACCGCTGAATCTTCTCTAACTTTGTCTTGTGTTTAACTAGGTATGGACTCCAGGCTGGAGCTGCATACTCCAGGATTGGTCTTACATAAGTGGTATACAGGGTTCTGAAAGATTCCTTACACAAGTTTCTGAAGGCAGTTCTTATGTTGGCCAGTCTAGCATATGCCGCTGATGATATTCTTTTGATGTGGGCCTCTGGAGACAGGTTCGGTGTGATATCAACCCCCAGATCCTTCTCTCTATTTGATTCTTGCAGGATTTCCCCTCCCAGATGATACCTTGTGTTCAGCCTCCTGCTCCCTTCGCCTAATTTCATCACCTTACACTTTCCAGAGTTGAACTTCAGCAGCCATTTTCTAGACCATTCCTCCAGTTTATCCAGGTCATCCTGTAGTCTCTGTCTATCTTCATCCGTCTTGATTCTTCTCATAATTTTTGCACCATCAGCAAACATCGAGAGGAATGAGTCTATACCCTCTGGAAGATCGTTCACATATATTAGAAACAGGATGGGTCCAAGTACTGAGCCCTGTGGGACTGTGTCAAAGGCTTTCCGACAGTCCAAAAAAATGTAGTCCGCCCATCCTTCTCTTTCTTGCTTAATCTTTGTCACCTGATCGTAGAATTCTATGAAGCCTGTAAGGCAAGATTTACCCTCCCTGAACCCATGTTGACGGGTTGTCATGAAGTCTCTTCTCTCCAGATGTGTTACTAGGTTTTTTCTCACAATCTTCTCCATCACCTTGCATGGTATACAAGTTAGGGACACTGTCCTGTAGTTCAGTGCCTCTTGTCTGTCACCCTTTTTGTATATTGGTACTACATTATCAGTCTTCCATATTTCTGGTAGGACTCCCGTTTCCATTGACCTACTATACACTATGGAGAGTGGCAAGCAAAGTGCTCCTGCACACTCTTTCAATACCCATGGTGAAATTCCGTCCGGCCCAACAGCTTTTCTCACATCCAGCTCCAATAGGTGCTTCTTGACCTCATCTCTTGTAATTTCGAACCTTTCCAAGGTCACCGGGTTTACTGTCACCTCTCCTAGCGCCGTGACTTCTCCCTGTTCTATTGTAAAGACCTCCTGGAACCTTTTGTTGAGTTCTTCACACACCTCTTTGTCATTCTCTGTGTACCTGTCCTCGCCCACCTTAAGTTTCATCACCTGTTCCTTCTCTATTGTCTTCCTCCTGATGTGACTGTGTAGTAGTTTTGGTTCGGTCTTGGCTTTATTAGCTATATAATTTTCATACCTTTTCTCAGCTGCTCTTCTCACACTAACATACTCGTTCCTGGTTCTCTGGTATCTCTCGCTACTTTCTGGTGTTCTGTTATTACGGAGGTTCCTCCATGCCCTTTTGTTCAGCTCCTTTGCTTCCATACATTCCCTATTAAACCGCGGATACTTCCTTTGCTTCTCTGTTTTTTCCTGTCGGGCTGGGACAAACCTGCTTACAGCCTCCTGACACTTTTGGGTGACATAGTCCATCATGTCTTGTACGGACTTGGTTCCGAGTTCTGTGTCCCAATGTATATCCCATAGGAATTTATTCATCTCCTCATTGTTTCCCTTTCAGTACACCAGCCCTTTGTTTCCCAGTTCTTTTTTGGGGGTGATAATTCCTAGCTCAACCAGGTACTCAAAGCTCAATACACTGTGATCACTCATTCCCAAGGGGGCTTCCAACTTAACTTTCCTTATATCCGACTCATTTAGGGTAAATATCAGATCAAGCAGGGCTGGTCCATCCCCTCGTCTCATTCTTGTCAGTCCCTTGACGTGATGACTTAGAAAGTTTCTTGTTGTCACATCCAGCAGCTTAGCTCTCCATGTGTCTGGGCCTCCATGTTGGTCTCTGTTCCCCCAATCTATCTTCCCATGGTTGAAGTCTCCCATGATTAGTAGTCTGGATTCGTTCCTGCTAGCCACAGAAGCTGCTCTCTCTATTATATTGATGGTGGCCAAATTGTTTCTATCATATTCCTCTCTGGATCTTCTGTCATTCGGTGGGGTGTTATATATGACTACTACTATAATTTTCTGTTCTCCAGTTGCTATGGTACCTGATATGTAGTCTCTGAAACCTTCACAGTTCTGAATTACCATCTCTTCGAAACTCCAACCTTCTCTTAGTAGCAAAGCTACACCACCTCCTCCTCTCCCTTCTCTCTCTTTTCTCACTACATAGTAGCCCTGTGGAAACACTGCGTTTGTTATAGTTTTCGTTAGCTTTGTTTCTGTGACTGCTATTATGTCTGGGTTTTCTTCTAGTGCCCATTCTCCGATTTCACTTGTTTTTTTGTAATCCCATCAATGTTAGTGTACATTGCCTTGAAGCTCACTTTCTTCTGTTCATTTTCTTGTCCCTTTCTTGGCGAGCATTCTGCTGGTGTGGGAAGCTGTACCGTGGGTGAGAAGATCTGTGAGGTGGTTTGCAGGGTCTCAGAGGATTTTGGGGTGGGGGGTGGGTGTTTAAGGGAAGGGGGGACAGGTAGGTTGTGGGTTAAGGAGATACGGGGGACATGGAGGATACGGGGTGAGGGAGGAGGAGGGATAGGGAGGGTATGGGATGAAGGGGGAGGGGAGACAGGGGGAAAAGGTGGGAGGGGGGACATGACGGGAATGGGGAAGAGGTGACAGGGTCAGAATGGGGTGGGGGGTGGGGGGTTGCAGGTAGGGTGAGGGGAAGGGAGGGTTTTTATGCAGAGGGGGGAGGTGGTGTTGCCCTCCTCTCTGGTGTTGATGGGATGCTGGTCTTGGGTTCCCCTCTTGTCTTTGGGACTGTTGTGTTGGGGGCTGTGATTTCCTGGTTTGCTCCTCTCTCCCTGCGCTTCCTCCTTGCCTCTGCTGCCCTGGCTCTCTCTTCCTTGGTCCTGTCCCTCTGCAGGAATACTTTTTTGTATCCCTCCACATGCTGCAGACGATTCTTCCTTTCGAGAATATCCTCCTTCGTGGTTTCGCTTGTAAACACCACCTCTACAAGTCTGTTTCTGTCCTTGTTGTACCAGCCCAACCTGGAAACCTTCTCAATGTTTTGTTCAGCCCCTTCCATCTGTAACCCTTTCAGTAGTCCATGTACTGCCTCTCTATCCTTGCTATTCCATTCTTGCCTGTTGGATCCTTCCTGTTCTTTGATGCCTACAACTACCACTGATCTTTTTTTCTCCAGCAGCTGAGTGGTGCACCTTGCTGCTTCCTGTGAGGTAGCAGCTTGCATGGCTACCTCCCTCACTGTGGCCATTGCTTCTGAGCTCTTTTTCAGTATGTCTGCAAATGTTTCAGGTACAGAGGCATTTCCTTCCAATGTAACATTCCCTCCTTCCCTTTGGATGATAATCTGATGCTCAGTCTCTTTAATTTTCTCTGTGAGGGATTTGATCTCCTCCCTTGCTGATGTCAGCTCACTTTGTAGGTTGTTAATTGTAATCCTCATTTCATGCATCTCCCTCCTGAATTTCTCCAGAACTTGGGTTAACATTTCCTTCGTTTGGTCACTCTGGCTGTTTCTTCTATGTGTTTGTGTGTGTGTGTGTGTGTGTGTGTGTGTGTGTGTGTGTGTGTGTGTGTGTGTGTGTGTGTGTGTGTGTGTGTGTGTGTGTGTGTGTGTGTGTGTGTGTGTGTGTGTGTGTGTGTGTGTGTGTGTGTGTGTGTGTGTGTGTGTGTGTGTGTGTGTGTGTGCACCTATTTGTAGTAACGTATTTGCCTATTGCAATAACTCCCGTCCAATTTATCTATCTTATCAACTTTTTAAATTATGAATGGAGTTTGCTTCTGTAATCTCTTCCTTCATTTTATTCCATTTTCCCCACCACCCTCACGCTCAAAGAAAACTTTCTAACATCTCTATTACTCATTTGATTCTCAAGCTTTCATCCACGCCCTCTTGTTCTGTTTGTATTAAGTGCGAACATTTCCTCTTTTTTCCCCCACTCTGTATATTCCCCTAAGTAGTTTATATATCCTTATCATGTCTCTCCTCTTCCTTTGTTAGATTCTGTCTGTCTTTACATCTCATGCCTCACAATTCTGGGACCAGCTTCATTGCAAAATTCTGACGCAATCCTCACCACCAATGTCAACCTTATAGTGACCTACTCCACACCATCAGTGATAATCTGATCGTTATATCCCCTGAGTGGCTGTGAACACGTCTTTCCTCTCTGTTCGCCTTCGCGTCCTGAAAATCTCTCAGTCTCAGGAAGTCAACAGGTTTTTAATGGACCATTTGCAACAGGTGTTTCGTTCATACAATATCCTGCAGGGCTTGGCGTATTTGAAAAAAAGGGGACTACATCGTTCAGTATCCCAGAACTTTCCTATCAATGATATCGCCAGAACAATTTTGCAAATGGTTGCAGAGTCCTGGAAAAATACTCGCTGACCCTTTCTCTTTCTGACGGATGGGAAGGAAAATCCCGGGGTAGTGTTCCAGCTTTAAAGTTCTAGAGGTAATGGTGTTTGCTAATATACTGCTGCCCGAAGCTATCAAAAGCCTCATACTTATGGCATAGATATGGCGCAGCTGGGACGGTAATGTGGCACTGACTGTGCCGCCCCCCCCTCCCACACACACACATACACACACACATTTATGTGGTGGAGGCTGACTCCATACACAGCTTCAAGTGTAGATATGATAGAGCTCAGAAGGCTTAGCAACCTGTACATTAGTTGATTGACAGTTGAGAGGAGGGACCAAAGAGCCAGAGCTCAACCCCCGCAAGCACAATTACGTAAGTACGCACACGCTCACACACCAAAGAGGCAAAGAGCCAAAGCTCAACCTCCGCAAGCACAACTAGGCGAGTACACACACACATACACACACACACACACGCACACTCACACACTTGGTGGAGGCTGACTCCATACACAGTTTCAAGTGTAGATATGACAGAGCCCGATAGGCTCAGGAATCTGTACACCTGTTGATTGACGGTTGAGAGGCGGGACCAAAGAGCCAGAGCTCAACCCCCGCAAACACAACTAGGTGAGTACACACACACACACTAGCGCGCAGGACTCGTAATTCTGTGGCGCGGGTTTGATTCCCGCACAAGGCAGAAACAAATGGGCAAAGTTTCTTTCATCCCTGAATGCCCCTGTTACCTAGTAGTAAATAGGTACCTGGGAGTTTGTCAGCTGTCACGGGATGCGTCCTGGTGTGTGTGTTTGTGTGATGTGAAAAAAAAGTTAGTAAACAGTTGATTGACAGTTGAGAGGCTGGCCGAAAGAGGAAAGCTCAACCCCCACAGTTGTAGTATTCACAACAAGGTGAATACTACATAAAAGAGGAGAAGGATACACAAAGAATGATAAAGTGTGTGAAAAGCTTAATAAAAGCTTCCAGGAAGTTTTCAGATTTGATCGAGAACTGACCCTAGATCTACGATATCTAATAGAACAGTGCCACTAGAAGAAAGACCGATTGAAATACAAGTAAAACCAGAGGAAGTAAGGAATAAATTAGAGGAGCTGGATGTGGCCGAAGCCATCAGTCCTCGAACTGAGAACCTGTGGCCTTTCCTTCAACCTTACAATAGAAATCCTCAACACATGTTTGACACGTGTGGGTGACACGACAATCAGCTTGATCATGGTCCAGGACGGACCGAAACGTCGTC
>NW_025558888.1:165000-178263 GCF_020424385.1 Procambarus clarkii | reverse complement strand
CTCCCAGGTCTCTTTCTCGAATCGGTACAGGTAGGCTGTTCCCCTTCATTGTGTACTGTCCCTTTGGTCTCCTGTCACCTGATCCCATTTCCATAACTTACATTAATGGTGTTAAACTCCAGTAGCCATTTCCCTGACCATCTCTCCAGCCTGTTTAAGTCCTCTTGGAGGATCCTACAATCCTCGTCTGTCACAACTCTTCTCATAATTTTGCGTCATCCGCAAACATCGACATGTATGATTCCACTCCTGTAAACATATCATTTACGTAAATTAGAAAGAGGATTGGTCCCAGCACCGATCCTGAGGTACTCCACTTGGTTACTGTTCGCCAGTCCGACTTCTCGCCCCTTACCATTACCCTCTGGCTCCTTCCTGTTAGGTAGTTCTTCACCTATACTAGGGCCTTTCCGCTTACTCCTGCCTGCCGCTCAAGTTTGTATAGCAGTCTTATGTGCGGGTACCGTATCAAAGGCCTTTTGGCAGTCAAGAAATATGCAGTCTGCCAGCCTTCTCTGTCCTGCCTTATCCTTGTTACTTTATCATAGAATTCTAAAAGGTTTGTTAGGCATGATTTCCCTGTCCAGAACCCATGTTGGTGCTTGTTTACAAACCCAATGCTCTCCAGGTGCTCAACAAGTCTTAGCCTAATTATTCTTTCAAGTATTTTGCAGGGGATGCTTGTCAGTGATACGGGTCTGTAGTTAAGTGCCTCCTCCCTATCACCTTTCTTGAAAATCGGTGCGACATTTGCCTCCTTCCAGCAACGGGGCAATTCTCCGACATAAGTGACTCATTAAAGTCATTGCAGAGGCACGCTGAGAGCCTGCGCTGCCTCTTTAAGTATCCACGGTGATACTTTGTCTGGTCAACTGCTTTACTGGCATCCAGTGTTGTCAACTGTTTCATTACATCCTCTGCTGTCACCTCTATATCTGATAGTCTTTCATCTTGGGTAATCTCTTCTAACAATGGGAGCTGCTCAGGCTCGGTTGTGAACACTCCATGGAATTTTGCATTTAGTACCTCGCAGATTTCCTTGTCGCTTTCTGTATATGCCCCTTCTGTTTTCCTCAGTCTTGTCACTTGGTCATTTACCGACATCTTCCTTCTTATATGGCTATGTAGTAATTTAGGTTGCTTTTTCGCTTTGACTGCAATATCATTCTCATAATTTCTTTCCGACACTCGTCTTATGTTAATGTAATCATTCCTAGCTCTGGTTACATCTAATCCTGTTGTACTCTGTCCTTTGTCTTCTGTACTTCCTCCACTCCCTCCTGCTTCTCACCTTTGCTTCCTGACACTGTCTATTAAACCATGGGTTATTATATTCCCTCCTGCTTTTTTTCCTGTATTGTTGGAATAAATCTCTCTTCAGCCTCCTTGCATTTCAATATGACTTGGTTCATCATACCTTGCACTGTTTTTCCTCTAAGTTCTTCCTCCCACTGCACTTCTCCCAGGTAGTCCCTTATCCTTCTGTAGTCCCCTTTTCTGTAATCAAGTCTCCTTTCCCGGACCTCTTGTCCTTTGGTCAAAATTTTGAGCTCCATCATGTAGTCAAAGACTAGGACACAATGGTCACTAGCTCCTAGTGGTATTTCATGTTCCAACTGCTCGATGTCTTCTACATTCTGGGTGAAAATGAGATCTAATAGGCTGGGCGTATCCCCTCCTCTTTCCCTAGTATCTTCTTTCACATGCTGTGTTAGGAAATTCCTGTCAATAACGTCTACCAGCTTCGCTCCCCAGGTCTCTTCCCCGCCATGGGGATTCCTCGTTTCCCAATCTATCTCTCCGTGATTTAGGTCCCCCATGACCAGCAGCTTCGCTCTCATTCTATGCGCTAAAGTTGCTGCCCTCTGCAGTTCATCTATACATGTCTTGTGCTGTCTCGTACTCCTGCCTGGGCCTTCTACTGTTTGGTGGGGGATTGTAGAGTATCAAGATTACAATCTTCTTCCCATCCACTGTCAGAGTTCCATGTATGAAGCTCGTGCTTTCATTGGTACCCAGATTTTCCAGCTCATCAAACTTGTGTGTGTGTGGTGTGTGTGTGTGTGTGTGTGTGTGTGTGTGTGTGTGTGTGTGTGTGTGGTGTGTGTGTGTGTGTGTGTGTGTGTGTGTGTGGTGTGTGTGTGTGTGTGTGTGTGTGTGTGTGTGTGTGTGTGTGTGTGTGTGTGTGTGTGTGGGTGTGTGTGTGTGTTGTGGTGTGTGTGTGTGTGTGTGGTGTGTGTGTGTGGTGTGTGTGTGATGAACAGCGAATATATATATATATATATATATATATATATATATATATATATATATATATATATATATATATATATTGTAACAAAGTTCAAATAAAGTAAATATATATGTGTACATACAAAAGAATGGGGGTGGTAGGAGAAGATAATATTAGTGTTCAGTGAGAAACCACAAGGTCTCCTCTGAATACTTTTTATTTTCTTCTCCGAGGCTATGGGTCCCCACATTGGCACCAGAGGTGGTACCCTCACAAACTTTATATATATATATATATATATATATATATATATATATATATATATATATATATATATATAATATATATATATATATATATATATATGTCGTACCTAGTAGCCAGAAGGCACTTCTCAGCCTACTATGCAAGGCCCGATTTGCCTTTACACACACACACACACACACACACACACACACACACACACACACACACAGGGAAATACTAAAATATAGTATTATAGTATATTAAACTATAATATAGGGGGTAAATACTAAAAAAAAATAACACTGAAGTAATGACTGCAGTGATGGAGGTGGCCATGAAAGCAGCCACCTCACAGGAGGCGGCACGCTCCACTAGCCAACTGCTGGAAAGGAACAGACCAGTGGTTCCTGTGGGTATTAAAGAACAGGAAGGCTCCAATAGGACAGAGTGGAATGACAAGGACAAAGCAGCAGTGAATGAAGTACTAAAGGCACTAGACATGGAAGGGGCTGAGCATAGCATTGAGAAGGTTTTCAGGCTAGGCTGGTACAACAAAGACCGAGACCGAATGATAAAGATAGTGTTTGCAAACAAGAGCACAAAGGAGAAGATCCTATCAAGGAAGAGCTCCCTGAAAAATGTGGGAAAATTAAAAAATGTATTCCTCCAGAGAGACATGACAAGGGAGGAGAGAGCCGTGGCGGCAGAAGCAAGGAAGAGGCGCAGGGCGAGAGGGGAAAACCAGGAAGTCACAGCTCCCAACACAACACCCCCAGAGGCGAGGGGGGAACCCACAACCAGCTACCCAGTAACACCAGAAGGGAGGACAACCCCGCCTCCCTCCTCTGCATAGAAAACCCCCCTACCCCAAACCCTCCCTGCCCCCACTCAAATATTCAGCCAAATCTCCCTCCCCCCACACCCAATCCCCACCCTTCTACCCCCCCCCTCCTCCCCGAGTCCTCCCTCCCCCCTTTCCTTCCCGTCCTCCCTCCCCTTTAACCCCATACCCTCCCTGTCCCTCCCCCTTCACTGGACCCCCCGCCCCTTATCCCAGTATCCTCTGAGACACTGTTATCCACCTCACAGGTTCTCACACCCATGGAACAGCCTCCCCCACCAGCAGAACACTCACCAAGGAGGCGATTTGAGAAGGGACAGAAGAAAGTGAGCCTCAAAGCGATGTACACTAACATAGATGGAATTACAAATAAAGCAAATGAGCTTGGAGAACGGGTACTAGAGGAAAACCCAGACATAATAGCCCTCACAGAAACAAAGATCACGATAACGATAACAGACGCAGTGTTCCCACAGGACTATTATGTTATGAGGAAAGAGAGGGAAGGAAGAGGTGGGGGTGGTGTAGCTCTGCTGGTAAGAAAAGGCTGGAATTTTGAGGAGATGGATATTCAGGGCTGTGAAGGTTTCAGTGACTACATAGCAGGTACTGTAACAAATGGAGGGGAAAAAATTATAGTCGTAGTCATATATAATCCACCACCAAATGACAGAAGACCTAGACAGGAATATGATAGAAACAACATGGCCACCATTAACATAATAGAAAGAGCAGCTTCTGTTGCTAGCAGGAATGGATCTGGACTACTAATTATGGGAGACTTCAACCATGGGAAGATAGATTGGAAGAAGAGAGACCCGCATGGAGGACCAGAAACATGGAGAGCTAAGCTGCTGAACGTGGCAACAAGAAACTTTCTAAGCCAGCATATCAAAGAACCAACAAGAATGAGAGGAGAAGATGAACCAGCAATGCTTGATTTGATATTTACCCTAAATGAGTGGGATATAAGGGAAGTTAAGATGGAAGCGCCCTTGGGAATGAGTGACCACAGTGTATTGAACTTTGAGTACCTGGTAGAGCTAGGACTTATCTCCCCCAAAAAAGAACTAGGAATCAAAAGGCTGGCATACCGAAAGGGGAATTATGAACAGATGAGAAGTTTCCTAAGTGAAATACCTTGGGACACAGACCTCAGAGACAAGTCTGTACAGAGTATTATGGGCTATGTTACCCAAAAGTGCCAGGAGGCAGTAAACAGGTTCATCCCGGACCAAAGGGAAAAATCCGAGAAGCAACAGAAGAATCCATGGTATAATAGGGCATGTATGGACGCGAAGAAACTGAACAAAAGGGCGTGGAGGAACTTCCGGAATAACAGAACACTAGAAAGCAGAGAGAGATACCAGAGAACCAGAAATAAGTACGTCAGGGTGAGAAGAGAAGCAGAGAAAAGTTTTGAAAATGATATAGCAAACAAAGCCAAGACCGAACCAAAGCTACTCCACAGTCACATCAGAAGGAAAACAACAGTGAAAGAACAGGTATTGAAACTTCGAACAGGCGAGGACAGGTATACAGAGAATGACAGAGAGGTGTGTGAAGAACTCAACAAGAGGTTCCAGGAGGTCTTCACAATAGAACAAGGTGAGGTCACTGTGCTAGGAGAAAGGGAGGTAAACCAGGCGGCCTTGGAAGAGTTCGAAATTACGAGAGAGGAGGTCAAGAGACACCTGCTGGATCTGGATGTTAGAAAGGCTGTTGGTCCAGATGGGATCTCACCATGGGTACTGAAAGAGTGTGCAGAGGCACTTTGCTTGCCACTCTCCATAGTGTATAGTAAGTCACTGGAGATGGGAGACCTACCAGAAATATGGAAGACGGCGAATGTGGTCCCAATATACAAAAAGGGCGACAGGCAAGAGGCACTGAACTACAGGCCAGTGTCCTTGACTTGTATACCATGCAAGGTGATGGAGAAGATCGTGAGAAAAAACCTGGTAACACATCTGGAGAGAAGGGACTTCGTGACAAATCGCCAACATGGGTTCAGGGAGGGTAATTCTTGCCTTACAGGCTTGATAGAATTCTACGATCAGGTGACAAAGATTAAGCAAGAAAGAGAGGGCTGGGCGGACTGCATTTTCTTGGATTGTCGGAAAGCCTTTGACACAGTACCGCATAAGAGGCTGGTACATAAGTTGGAGAGACAGGCAGGTGTAGCTGGTAAGGTGCTCCAGTGGATAAGGGAGTATCTAAGCAATAGGAAGCAGAGAGTTACGGTGAGGGGTGAGACCTCCGATTGGCGTGAAGTCACCAGTGGAGTCCCACAGGGCTCTGTACTCGGTCCTATCTTGTTTCTGATATATGTAAATGATCTCCCGGAGGGTATCGATTCATTTCTCTCAATGTTTGCGGACGATGCTAAAATTATGAGAAGGATTAAAACAGAAGAGGACTGTTTGAGGCTTCAAGAAGACCTAGACAAGCTGAAGGAATGGTCGAACAAATGGTTGTTAGAGTTTAACCCAACCAAATGTAATGTAATGAAGATAGGTGTAGGGAGCAGGAGGCCAGATACAAGGTATCATCTGGGAGAGGAAATTCTTCAGGAGTCAGAGAAGGAAAAAGACTTGGGGGTTGATATCACACCAGACCTGTCTCCTGCAGCACATATCAAGCGGATAACATCAGCGGCATATGCCAGGCTAGCCAACATACGAACGGCATTCAGAAACTTGTGTAAAGAATCATTCAGAACTTTGTATACCACATATGTCAGGCCAATTCTGGAGTATGCAGCCCCAGCATGGAGTCCATATCTAGTCAAGGATAAGACTAAACTGGAAAAGGTTCAAAGGTTTGCCACCAGACTAGTACCCGAGCTGAGAGGTATGAGCTACGAGGAGAGACTACGGGAATTAAACCTCACTTCGCTGGAAGACAAAAGAGTTAGGGGGGACATGATCACCACATTCAAGATTCTGAAGGGAATCGACAGGGTTGATAAAGACAGGCTATTTAACACAAGGGGAACACGCACAAGGGGACACAGGTAGAAACTGAGCGCCCAAATGAGCCACAGAAATATTAGAAAGAACTTTTTTAGTGTCAGAGTGGTTGACAAATGGAATGCATTAGGGAGTGATGTGGTGGAGGCTTACTCCATAGACAGTTTCAAGTGTAGATATGATAGAGCCCGATAGGCTCAGGAATCTGTACACCTGTTGATTGACGGTTGAGAGGCGGGGCCAAAGAGCCAGAGCTCAACCCCCGCAAGCACAACTAGGTGAGTACACACACGGCGCCGGCAAGAAACGATAGACAGAGCTTCTTTCACCCTGATGCCCCTGTTACCTAGCAGTAAAGCAGGTTACCTTGAGGTTATCTTGAGATAATTTCGGGGATTTTTAGTGTCCCCGCGGCCCGGTCCACGACCAGGCCTCCACTCCCAGGAAGCAGCCCGTGACAGCTGACTAACACCCAGGTACCTATTTACTGCTAGGTAACAGGGGCATAGGGTGAAAGAAACTCTGCCCATTCTTTCTCGCCGGCGCCTGGGATCGAACCCAGGACCACAGGATCACAGTCCAGCGTGCTGTCCGCTCGGCCGACCGGCTCCCAAGGTACCTGGGAGTACCTGGGCTCCCAAGGTACCTGGGAGTTAATCAGCTGTCACGGGCTGCTTCCTGGTGTGTGTGTGTTTGTGTGGTGTAGGGGGGGGGGGGTGGAAATAGTAGTTAGTAACAGTTGATTGATAGTTGAGAGGCGGGCCGAAAGAGCAGAGCTCAACCCCCGCCAAGCCAACTAGGTGAATACACATGTGCGCGCGCGCGCGCGCGTGTGTGTGCGTGTGTGTGTGTGTGTGTGTGTGTGTGTGTGTGTGTGTGTGTGTGTGTGTGTGTGTGTGTGTGTGTGTGTGTGTGTGTGTGTGTGTGTACATCCGCCAGGGGAGCAGCCGTCACGTATAAGGAGTAGACAAGGCAGAAGACAAGAGAAAGCGAGAGATATCAGCAGTAGGAGGGTGAGCGCCTCAGAGATAACCTTCGGATTCTCTCATCTTTCCCTCCACCCCCCTTCCAGCCCTCCTCCCCACCCACCCCACCGTATCAAGGGGTGCCACCATCATTCCCTCATTAACCCCCTCCCATTAATTAACGTCCCCCCCCTCCTTGCCCATTAGCTGCTAGTCCCACGCAGCGTTTTAGTGTGAGCAGAAACAGCCACAATCCTGAGATCTGTCGAAGGCGGGAATCCGGTAATCCTGTCTTACTGGGGGGTTTCCAGGGGATTACCAGGGGATTTGTCGAGACCCGGAGTGTAATCCTAACCCTGCTCTTCCCCCTTGGGATTAAGCATCTCCTCTCTCTCTCTCTCTCTCTCTCTCTCTCTCTCTCTCTCTCTCTCTCTCTCTCTCTCTCTCTCTCTCTCTCTCTCTCTCTCTCTCTCTCTCTCTCTCTCTCTCTCTCTCTCTCTCTCTCTCTCTCTCTCTCTCTCTCTCTCTCTCTCTCTCTCTCTCTTCTCTCTCCCTCTCTCTAAATCCCTCCCTCTCCCTTCTGTCCTCTCTCCCCTTTCTACTCGGGAACCTGGGTCTCATCGCTCTGATTTGTTCACCTGTTTGGTTACCTTCTGGCGGTTCACCTGGTGGGTTCACCTGGAGGGTTCACCTGGTGGGTTCACCTGGTGGGTTCACCTGGAGGGTTCACCTGGAGGGTTCCTGGGACCTGGAGGGTTCACCTGGTGGGTTTACCTGGAGGGTTCACCTGGTGGGTTCACCTGGAGGGTTCACCTGGAGGGTTCACCTGGAGGGTTCAACTGGTGGGTTCACCTGGTGGGTTCACCTGGTGGGTTCACCTGGAGGGTTCACCTGGAGGGTTCACCTGGTGGGTTCACCTGGAGGGTTCACCTGGAGGGTTCACCTGGTGGGTTCACCTGGTGGGTTCACCTGGAGGGTTCACCTGGAGGGTTCACCTGGTGGGTTCACCTGGTGGGTTCACCTGGTGGGTTCACCTGGAGGGTTCACCTGGTGGGTTCACCTGGAGGGTTCACCTGGTGGGTTCACCTGGTGGGTTCACCTGGTGGGTTCACCTGGAGGGTTCACCTGGTGGGTTCACCTGGTGGGTTCACCTGGTGGGTTCACCTGGTTCACCTGGGGTGGGTTCACCTGGAGGGTTCACCTGGTGGGTTCACCTGGAGGGTTCACCTGGTGGGTTCACCTGGAGGGTTCACCTGGTGGGTTCACCTGGAGGGTTCACCTGGTTCACTGGAGGGTTCACCTGGTTCACCTGGAGGGTTCACCTGGTGGGTTCACCTGGAGGGTTCACCTGGTTCACCTGGAGGGTTCACCTGGTGGGTTCACCTGGACCTGGGGGTTCACCTGGTGGGTTCACCTGGAGGGTTCACCTGGCGGGTTCACCTGGAGGGTTCACCTGGCGGGTTCACCTGGTGGGTTCACCTGGAGGGTTCACCTGGTGGGTTCACCTGGTGGGTTCACCTGGAGGGTTCACCTGGGGTTCACCACTGGACCTGGGGGTTCACCTGGTGGGTTCACCTGGTGGGTTCACCTGGAGGGTTCACCTGGTGGGTTCACCTGGAGGGTTCACCTGGTGGGTTCACCTGGTGGGTTCACCTGGTGGGTTCACCTGGAGGGTTCACCTGGTGGGTTCACCTGGTGGGTTCACCTGGTGGGTTCACCTGGTGGGTTCACCTGGTGGGTTCACCTGGAGGGTTCACCTGGTGGGTTCACCTGGAGGGTTCACCTGGTGGGTTCACCTGGAGGGTTCACCTGGTGGGTTCACCTGGAGGGTTCACCTGGTGGGTTCACCTGGAGGGTTCACCTGGTGGGTTCACCTGGAGGGTTCACCTGGTGGGTTCACCTGGTGGGTTCACCTGGTTTCACCTGGTGGGTTCACCTGGAGGGTTCACCTGGTGGGTTCACCTGGAGGGTTCACCTGGTGGGTTCACCTGGTGGGTTCACCTGGTGGGTTCACCTGGAGGGTTCAACGGTGGGTTCACCTGGAGGGTTCACTGGGTTCACCTGGTGGGTTCACCTGGGACCTGGGTTCACCTGGCGGGTTCACCTGGTGGGTTCACCTGGTGGGTTCACCTGGAGGGTTCACCTGGTGGGTTCACCTGGAGGGTTCACCTGGTGGGTTCACCTGGAGGTTCACCAGGTTTCACTTGGAGGGTTCACTGGTGGGTTCACCTGGTGGGTTCACCTGGAGGGTTCACCATGGAGGGTTCACCTGGTGGGTTCACCTGGAGGGTTCACCTGGTGGGTTCACCTGGAGGGTTCACATGGAGGGTTCACCTGGAGGGTTCACCTGGTGGGTTCACCTGGAGGGTTCACCTGGGAGGGTTCACCTGGAGGGTTCACCTGGTGGGTCCACCTGGAGGGGTAACCTGGAGGGTTCACTGGAGGGTTCACAGGTGGGTCACCTGGAGGGTTCACCAGGAGGTTCACCTGGAGGGTTCACCTGGTGGGTTCACTGGAGGGTTCACCATGGAGGGTTCACATGGAGGGTTCACCAGGTGGGTTCACCTGGAGGGTTCACCTGGTGGGTTCACCTGGAGGGTTCACCAGGCGGGTTCACCTGGAGGGTTCAACCTGGTGGGTTTACCTGGAGGGTTCACCTGGTGGGTTCACCTGGAGGGTTCACCTGGTGGGTTCACCTGGAGGGTTCACCTGGAGGGTTCACCTGGAGGGTTCACCTGGAGGGTTCACCTGGAGGGTTCACCTGGAGGGTTCACCTGGAGGGTTCATTTGGAGGGTTTACCTGGAGGGTTCACCTGGTGGGTTCACCTGGAGGGTTCACCTGGAGGGTTCACCTGGTGAGGGTTCACCTGGAGGGTTCACCTGGTGGGTTCACCTGGAGGGTTCACCTGGAGGGTTCACCTGGTGGGTTCACCTGGAGGGTTCACCTGGAGGGTTCACCTGGAGGGTTCACCTGGAGGGTTCACCTGGTGGGTTCACCTGGAGGGTTCACCTGGAGGGTTCACCTGGAGGGTTCACCTGGTGGGTTCACCTGGAGGGTTCACCTGGTGGGTTCACCTGGAGGGTTCATTTGGAGGGTTTACCTGGAGGGTTCACCTGGTGGGTTCACCTGGTGGGTTCACCTGGAGGGTTCACCTGGAGGGTTTACCTGGAGGGTTCACCTGGTGGGTTCACCTGGAGGGTTCACCTGGAGGGTTCACCTGGAGGGTTTACCTGGAGGGTTCACCTGGAGGGTTTACCTGGACCTGGAGGGTTCACCTGGGGGTTCACCTGGAGGGTTCACCTGGTGGGTTCACCTGGAGGGTTCACATGGCGGGTTCACCTGGAGGGTTTTCTCCTGGAGGGTTTACCTGGAGGGTTCACCTGGAGGGTTCACCTGGAGGGTTCACCTGGAGGGTTCATTTGGAGGGTTCACCTGGTGGGTTCACCTGGAGGGTTCACCTGGAGGGTTTTCAACTGGAGGGTTCACCTGGCGGGTTCAACTGGAGGGTTCACCTGGAGGGTTCACCTGGAGGGTTACCTGGTGGGTTCACCTGGAGGGTTCACCAGGTGGGTTCACCTGGAGGGTTTACCTGGAGGGTTCACCTGGAGGGTTCACCTGGTGGATTCCTGGGTTCACCTGGAGGGTTCACTTGGAGGGTTCACCTGGAGGGTTCACCTGGAGGGTTCACCTGGTGGGTTCACCTGGTGGGTTCACCTGGAGGGTTCATTGGAGGGTTACCTGGTAGGGTTCACCTGGAGGGTTCACCTAGCGGGTTTACCTGGAGGGTTCACCTGGTGGTTTCACCTGGAGGGGTCACCTGGAGGGTTCACCTGGAGGGTTCACCTGGTGGAGGGTTCACCTGGAGGGTTCACCTGGAGGGTTCACCTGGAGGGTTCACCTGGTGGTTCACCTGGAGGGTTAACCTGGAGGGTTCACCTGGTGGGTTCACCTGGAGGGTTCCTTGGAGGGTTTCCTGGAGGGTTCACCTGGTGGGTTCACCTGGTGGGTTCACCTGGAGGGTTTACCTGGTGGGTTCACCTGGAGGGTTCATTTGAGGGTTTACCTGGAGGGTTCACTTGGAGGGTTCACCTGGAGGGTTCACCTGGAGGGTTCACCTGGAGGATTCACCTGGAAGGGGAGGGTTCACCTGGTGGGTTCACCTGGAGGGTTCACCTGGTGGGTTCACCTGGAGGGTTCAACTGGAGGGTTTACCTGGAGGTTCACCTGGAGGGTTCACTGGAGTGTTCACCTGGGTTCACCTGGAGGGTTCACCTGGAGGGTTCACCTGGAGGTTTTACCTGGTGGGTTCACCTGGAGGTTCACCTGGTGGGTTTACCTGTTCACCTGGTGGGTTCACCTGGTGAGTTCACCTGGAGGGTTTACCTGGAGGGTTCACCTGGTGGGTTCAACTGGGGGTTCACCTGGAGGGTTCACCTGGAGGGTTCACCTGGTGGGTTTACCGAGGGTTCACCTGGTGGGTTCACTGGAGGGTTCACCTGGTGGGTTCACCTGGAGGGTTATCCTGGAGGGTTTAACTGGAGGGTTCACCTAGTGAGTGGTGAGTTCACGGTGGGTTTACCTGGAGGGTTCACTGGTGGGTTTACCTGGAAGTTCACCTGGTGGGTTACCTAGTGAGTTCCCTGACGGATTCACCGGTGGGTTCACCTGGAGGGTTGGAGGGTTCACCTGGTGGATTCACCTGGAGGGTTCACCTGGAGGGTTCACCTGGAGGGTTCACCTGGTGGGTTCACCTGGAGGGTTCACCTGGAGGGTTCACCTGGAGGGTTCACCTGGAGGGTTCACCTGGTGGGTTCACCTGGAGGGTTTACCTGGAGGGTTCACCTGGTGGGTTCACCTGGTGGGTTCACCTGGAGGGTTCATTTGGAGGGTTTACCTGGAGGGTTCACCTGGAGGGTTCACCTGGTGGGTTCACCTGGTGGGTTCACCTGGTGGGTTCACCTGGTGGGTTCACCTGGTGGGTTCACCTGGAGGGTTTCATTTGTGAGGGTTTACCTGGAGGGTTCACCTGGCGGGGTTACCTGGAGGGTTCACCTGGAAGGTTTACCTGGAGGGTTCACCTGGTGGCACTGATTCACCTGGAGGGTTCACCTGGAGGGTTCACCTGGAGGGTTCAACAGGAGGTTTTACCTGGAGGGTTCACCTGGAGGGTTCACCTGGTGGGTTTACCTGGAGGGTTCTTATCATATATATATGACGGATATATATATATACATATACATATATGTACATCTATATATATATATATATATATATATATATATATATATATATATATATATATATATGTCGTACCTAGTAGCCAGAACTCACTTCTCAGCCTACTATTCAAGGCCCGATTTGCCTAATAAGCCAAGTTTTCCTGAATTAATATATTTACTATAATTTTTTTCTTATGAAATGATAAAGCTACCCATTTCATTATGTATGAGGTCATTTTTTTTTATTGCAGTTAAAATTAACGTAGATATATGACCGAACCTAACCAACCCTACCTAACCTAACCTAACCTATATTTATAGGTAAGGTTAGGTTAGGTAGCCAAAAAAAGCTAGGTTAGGTTAGTTAGGTAGGTTAGGTAGACGAAAAAAACATTAATTCATGAAAACTTGGCTTATTAGGCAAATCGGGCCTTGCTTAGTAGGCTGAGAAGTGCATTCTGGCTACTAGGTACGACATATATATATATATATATATATATATATATATATATATATATATATATATATATATATATATGTCGTACCTAGTAGCCAGAACGCACTTCTCAGCCTACTATGCAAGGCCAAATTTGCCTAATAAGCCAAGTTTTCATGAACTATTTGTTTTCGACTACCTAACCTACCTAACCTAACCTAACCTAACTTTTTCGGCTACCTAACCTAACCTAACCTATAAAGATAGGTTAGGTTAGGTTAGGTAGGGTTGGTTAGGTTCGGTCATATTTCTACGTTAATTTTAACTCCAACTAAAAAAAATGTCCTCAT
>NW_025558888.1:0-160000 GCF_020424385.1 Procambarus clarkii | reverse complement strand
GGTTTCGGGAGCTGACCCACAGATGGCGTGGTTGTCACTGCTCCAGGCTCGGACGCTGGATCCGGGTTCGTAACACCTCCCCCCCAAAAAGAATTTGGTTTGGGGTTCTATAAAAAGAAACACAAACCAAATTAGTACGACGACACAACTCCAAATGGACACGCATGCTTTATGATCTGGAATGCGAGGCTGTCTCGTCTACAGAATTGTCCTACTGGCAATTCCGGCACAATGGGAACTTGCAGATTGAAGGCGATGTCCTGTCTGGCGTAACCTTCCACGTCTCCACTGCGATGTCAAGCAGGGCGTCGTCTCACCTCTCTCGAGTACGGATTGGTTTCGACACGATCCCGGGTGACTCGACACTTCCTTATGTCGTGGCACCGATGATGGCTGACCACAGACGGCATTTCTGGTGCCGGTCCGATGGTCCTTCAGGGAGACAGGAACCTGGAATACAGGGGTTTGATAATTCAGCGTGATCGCGGCAGTGGTTAAGTCAACACTTACAGCATACCCTACTAGGTTCACACCTAGTTCCAACAGGGCTGCTTTCACACCGAAGATGGCATTCGCTCTGCCTCCATCAGGTCGACCAACGTTCCGTATAACGCTGTATTGAGGCTCAGCAATCACGCGGGGGGTGTCAACCTGCCGGAAACAGTCACTCATTTTATCATCTATCGTACCTCCTGTATCATCTATTACCTCCCAGGTCCCTTCTTCAACTGCAACACTTGCAGTACAAATCTCCAATCCCTGGGACCTTTTCACGATGTTCATGGGGGCCATCATTCGTCGGGTCGTCCACCGGTCCTTACTGAGAACACATAGAATACATAGGAGAATAAAACAAAATATCGCTAAGAAACATGAGGCCAATTGAGGGATAAGTTTCCTGAGCTCGTCATGTCCATAGCCGGCACCATCCACTAGCCTGGTTTGGACCAAAGAGGGCACTAGACCTTTTGAACACACCTCACATACCTCTGACGTCTGGGGAATCTCGGGCTGGTCCACTACACGCTGTAACTTGCCATACCGCAAGCACACCTCAGCCTTCGCTCCAGACTCGTTGGTATCCGTGGGTGTCTGCACACAAGGCCTCTCTTCTAGTTCAGGTACTTCTGCCATTGTAACCTCATGTTCCTTGTCAAGAGAAGAATCAGGAGACACTGCTAGAACGTTCTCAATCTGTAGGCGAGAGGACAAATTAGACATGTTCAAATCCGGGTCTGTCTTTACCTGGACATTACCATTGCCTGTTACCTCAGACCGTGCTGTTCTGGTAGACTCGTCCGCAACCTTGGGATGATTGGTGCTCCAATCGTTCACCAAGTCGTTGGCTAGTACCACGTCAATCCCAGCCACAGGGAGGGTATCGACTACTGCCAACGCACATGTGCCGCTGAAATAAGGCGAGTCGAGATGTACTGGCACTAAGGGGGCGATGTACTGCGTCCTTGGAAACCCAACCAGGACAACCTCTTGTCTGCCGTCCACTCTTACTCCCTCGGGTAACGAGCTCTTCACGATCAGGGACTGGGCTGCTCCACTATCTCTGAGCACTACAATTGATCTACCAGTATGATCACTCGTTACATACCCGGTTGAAGTGTGAGGGGCCAACAAACATGGTCCTTCCTGCGTCGTCGTAGACTGGTTTCCTACTGGTGGTGTAACACAGCTCATCATCATCACCTCCCTACGTGCGCTGCCACCTCTTCTGCCTCGGCACCTAGCAGCTATATGCCCCTTCTGCCCACAAGTCCAGCACACCATGTTCCTCCTCGGACTACGGTGTTTCGGACTACTAGGACTTGTTCTTCGAGGGCTACTTGGGGGAGTCTTCTTAACACTTTGTGGGACGGGTCTTTCTTCTTCTTCGTCGTGAGGTCTGTCAAACCGGCGCTGGTAATGCCTTGGGACGTACTTAGCAGACGGCCTATGAGTCAGGATGTACTCTTCAGCCATGGTGGCTGCCGCACTCAAGGTCTCTACCTGCTGTTCCTCTAGGTACGTCTTCAGGTCTCCAGACAAACAATCCTTGAAGTCCTCGAGCAGAATCAGCTGTTCGAGGTCTTCCTTGGTCTCCACCTTCCGAGAGGCACACCATTCTTGAAAAAGTCGCTCCTTGATGGTGGCGAATTCGGTGAAAGTGTGCTCTGAGGTCTTCTTCAGGTTTCTGAACTTTTGCCTATATGCCTCAGGTACCAATTGGTACGCCATGAGCACCACTTTCTTCACCTTGTCATAATCGCTGGAGTCGTCAAGGGATAACGTAGAGTAGGCGATTTGGGCCTTCCCAGTCAAGACTGACTGTATCATGATGGCCCAATTCTCCCTTGGCCACTCCAAAGAGGCAGCGACTTTCTCGAAGGCTGCAAAGAACTTCGAGACTTCCCTCTCATTGAATTTGGGGACCATTTTGATATTCCTTACCGGATCGAAACCGCTGGTGTCCGTTGTTAGCCTCCGACCACCGCCTAACCGTAATATTTCTAGTTCATGTTGTCTCTGTCTTTCTTTTTCTTCTCTCTCTCGCTGTTTCTCTTCTCTTTCTCGTTCTTCTCTTTCTCGTTTCTCTTCTCTTTCTCGTTCTTCTCTTTCTCGTTTCTCTTCTCTTTCTCGTTCTTCTCTTTTCTTTCTTTCTCTCTCTCTCTTCTCTCTCTCGTTTCTCTTCTCTTTCTAATTCTAAACGCCTCATCGCCAATTCCTTTTCTTTTAAGTCTCGTTCCATCTCTAATTTCTTCCATTCTATTTCACGATTTATTTCTAGGGCACGCATCTTGACTGTTAGGAAGCTGATATTAAGCTCACCTGCATCACTGTCAACGTCACTGCCCTTATCTTCCTTTTCCGTGGAAGCTATTTCCTCACCTTCCCTTGTACTAGGAGTCTCGCCTTCCTGTTTCTCTTCTGCCTTCAGGTGCCGGTGAACCTTGGACAAGATCTCCACACGGGAATCACTGGCACGGATCTTTATCTCCAGGTAGGCGCTCACTAGTACAAGCTCTGGTTTGCTCAGATATTTTAATCTGGCAAGACTGTCCACTCTGTTCAGAAAAGCCTGAACATCGTCCAGATCATCGATGGTAGCTTTTTCTGCCATTGTCACAGATGGAATACTCCACTAGCACTTAACACACCGCTTACACGTTAGCACTTAACGCACCGAGCACTGTTCTACGTCAATATGGCACTTTATCGCACCAAACACTGCACTTGCCAATATTGCACATAATTACTTCGGGCACCGCACTACCCAATATTGCACTGAGTCCAAGCGAACACTTCGCTCTACAATATTGCACTGAGTCCAAGCGAACACTTCGCTCTACAATATTACACTAAATCACTGAGCACCGCACTAGTCAATATTGCACTTAATCGCTTAATCACAGCGAGCACCGCACTGCACAATATCGCGCTTAGTCACTCTGAGCACCGCACAGGACGTATAACGTCGCAATCGTCACACAGGGGGAATTATATACAGGGATTACGCCACTTCACCACCCCTGTCAAACATACTTAACAAGGGGACGGATCCCGCTGGGGATGCCAATTATGTTACGGCCCTCTCGGGACGCAACGGGGTTCTCACTCTGATGTTGTTAGAGGAAGATATATATCCGACCCCAAGCCAGTAGAGGCTTTCAAGGGATGCGATCCGTGACGCAAGTAACTTAAAGGGAGTAGGGAAAGAAAGCTAAGAACTTAATATAATATAATGTTCACCTTCACCGTTTAAATATATAGAATAAAAGAGTACACAAGGGGAGGGGTATTAACACTTTACAAGGGGATCGTGCACAATCTAGTCTTCTGCTGAAGACTCTTGATTAAGAAGCTAGGTGCTGAGTCCGCGGTGCTTTCTTCGTGTCCTCAAGACGTGTCCTCTGAGAACGCCGAGCCTACCCTGGCCACAGGTCAGCCACAACACAGGTCCACTGGGGGCACCGTCGTGGAGGCCGTCAACCACACGTCCAGCAGGTCTGCTGGCAGGTACTGAGCCACCAAGGCTGGTACGGCCACTCCACGAACGATAAAAGGGGTACGCCCTAGACAGGAGTCTCGTGTGATATCACCAATCACCCTCCTGTCCTCAATACCCCAGTGGATTATAGTCTCCAACCGTCGGTCCCGGGTAAATCCTTTCACTGCCACTCCACTGGCAGGCTTAACACACCACAGTGTTCTTCCGGGGGGACGACGTCACAACAGCTGCAGCAAACTTCACAGTATGGAGACTGGCTGCCTCGGGTAGACTCACTCCACCTTCAACACAGTGGTCCCAGGTCGGCTCTGTAAGCAGACACGTCATCAATAACAGGGACACTAAAACACCACACTTACAGCCTCAGACACAAACACCTGACGTATCCAGTCCATAGATGGCGCTGTCGTCGGAGCACCACCTCACCAGAGGTCAGGAGCGGCGGTGTTGAGCGCTGAACCAGACTGGAAACTGGTCCTCGAGGCCAGTACACGCTGTCCTCACTAGGTGTCGTCGTCCGTTTGGCGGGGGTTTCGGGAGCTGACCCACAGATGGCGTGGTTCTCACTGCTCCAGGCTCGGACGCTGGATCCGGGTTCGTAACAAATCCCAACTCCCTGTCCCCTTGTCCATCTCTACCATTACCCCCTCCCTTGACCCCTCGTCCTCCCCACCATATCTCACCTCCGTCCCCTCGTCATCCCCACCATTCCACCACTCCCTCGACCGATGCCTTCCGAAATGGTCTGATGTTCTTATCAGAAAATTGGAAACATCAAGTGATCTGATGTTTCCATCAGTGAAATATAAGAAAATCAGTTAAAAAATAAAATGAAAATGTGAACAAATTTAAAAATAAACTATACTGACAAAATGAATTGTATGGTAAACAACACAGGTCAACTCCAACGCAATTCACACAAAATAATTAAATAAAAATGAAATAAGTCAACATCTTTAGAAAATTAAATTCATCAATGCAGTTAAAAACATTACAATGGAATTGCAACATATTTAGCATAACATGTGCGTTGCTCTTACATACAACAGATGGCGCTGTTTTTCAAGAAAAACATAGTTTTACCTGTCACAAATGTGGCATCTATACTTATACTTACGAAATGAACGGTATGGTAAACAACACAGCTCAATTCCAACACAATGTCACACAAAATAATTCAATAAAAAATTAATATCCTTCGAAATCTATGAAAATAAAATTTATCAATGCAATCGGAAACATTGAAATGGAATTCGTGACATTTTTAGTAGAGCGTGAATGTTGCTATTATGTGCAACAGATGGCACTGTTTTACAAACACGCATGTTTTTACCTGTCACAGGTGTGGCAACTATATAGTAGGTATAAAAAAGACGCGCTTATTAGAATGCAACGTTGTTTCAAAATTTCAAAGCAATCGGTGAAGAACATTCGGAGATTACAGCGTGTGTTGCTCTTACGTCCTCCAGATGCGCTGTTTTTCAAAAAAGCATTCTTTTTCCTCTTAAAGGTGAGGCACGTATATAGTAGATATACAAAAAGACGCGCCTATTCGAATGCAACGTTGTGTCAAAATTTCAAAGCAATCGGTAAAGAGGTTTCGAAGATTTTCCTCACATAGAAAACACACGCAAAAACACAGTTTTTCAGAAAAAAAATATGTTTTTTTCCGTCACAGACCTGACATCTATATAATATGTAAATAGAAACCTGCTCGGATGCGAGTGGGACGTTGGGTGAAAATTTCAAAACAATCGGTGAAGAGCTTACTGAGATTAGGGATTTTGAACAAACGAACATTTCCATTTTTATTTACATATAAAAAATAGGCATATATAGGCATATATGCAACTGAAAGCTCACACCCCAGAAGTGACTCGAACCCATACTGCCAGGAGCACTCTGATCTGGCGTACAGGACACCTTAACCACTCAACCAACACGACCGGAAAAAAGAGGATGGTAGCCGAGGCTAATTCCCCATCCCCCCACCGGCACTCTGTTGGTAATCTTGGGCATGGTTTTTTATTAAATCACCTCATTCTTTGGAGCACACGTGAGGAACACAAATGCGAACAAGCCTGAACGGTCTCCAGGCATATATGCAACTGAAAAATTACACCCCAGAAGTGACTCGAACCCATACTGCCAGGAGCACTCTCCATCTGGCGTACAGGACACCTTAACCACTCGACCAACACAACCGGACAAAAGAGGATGGTTGCCGAGGCTAATTCCCCATCCCCCCACCGGCACTCTGTTGGTAATCTTGGGCATGGTTTTTTTTATCAAATCACCTCATTCTTTGGGGCACACGTGAGGAACACAAATGCAAACAAGCCTGAATGGTGTCCAGGCATATATGGAACTGAAAACTCACCCCCTAGAAGTGAATCGAACCCAAACTGCCAGGAGCACTCTGACTCTGGCATACAGGACACCTTAACTACTCAACCAACACGACCAGACAAAAGAGTATGGTAGCCGAGGCTAATTCCCCATCCCCCTGCCGGCACTCTGATGGTAATCTTGGGCATGGTTTTTTATCAAATCACCTTATTCTTTGGGGCACATGTGAGGAACACAAATGCAAACAAAAAAGATGATAGCCGAGGCTAATTCCCCATCCCCATTTGTGTTCCTCATATATATATATATATATATATATATATATATATATATATATATATATATATATATATATATATATATATATATATATATATATATATATATATATATATATATATATATATATATATATATATATATATATATATATATATATATATATATATATATATATATATATATATATATATATATATATATATATATATATATATATATATATATATATATATGTAAGAGCTCTTCTTAAACAATCGTCACCAAGCTCTAACAAATAATAAATTTGTTAACCTATCAGTTCCCCAGATCTCTAACACTCTCGAGACAACTTCGAGAGTGTACGAAAGCTCTGGTTACCAAACTATTTACGCCATTTATTGTCTAGTACCTTCTATTTTAACACTGTCTGTAAAACAATAAAATTGTAAACATTTTGCTTCATTTAGTTCGGTTGCTAATAGACAGATTTCCTTACATTTAAAAAGTGTTGGAAAAAGAAGCACCACTCATTGGATTGCTTCCTAGAGGCAATGCACCTTTTTGTGCACCTCAAAAATGCCCCTTTTGTTTTCAAAATGCAGCACGCAAAACATTTTTTCAGATCAACAGACGCTTCTTTTCGATAAAATTAATAATATTACCTGTTAAATGTAATTAAGTTTTAAATTATATTTAATAATATCAAAAAAACTATTTATAGTTTTTGTTACATAGTTATTTTGTTACAACATATATTTTAAAAATTTTAAAACAAATTAATTAGAGATGTTCATAAAACTATTTTGCAAGACAGGTTATATTAAAAATATATATTTTTAACTGCACCATCCACTAAGTTTATGAAATATACATGTGTAAAAAATATAAAAAATAATATAATAATATTGAATGCAATGTTTCTAGGCATCACTTCACATCTTCGAAAGTGGTAAAAATATTTATTCTATCAAATATCACATATTTGATACAAGGTGATTGTAGTGAGTGATTTAATTTGCAGTGTTTGATATGGAAGAATATGATTTTAAACTTTTAAATTATTCATGAAAGTATTAGAATAATTTTAATCTGTTAAAAGTACTGCTAGCTTAATTTGGACGTGAATGCTGCAGAAAGTGTCACGTCAATTAAATTTTATGTGTTTGTATGAGAAAGTTTGCTGTCAACTAAATTTATTCTTCAATACTTTGAAACTTTACTTTCATCTAGGTGGGTTATCTACTATGGTTAAAAACAACACTAAATTTACTTTGAATCGAAAAAAAATATCCATTTAATATAAAAAATTGGAAATGAGACCAGTCCTTATGATCACTGTCAAACAATTTTTAATACTTTGTTATTATATGAGGTATATTGCCTCATTTATGTACTTCATCTAAAGGTAATAAATGCACTAGATCTTACTAAATGGTTATCATTGTTCCATATGATATTTTAATGATCTCCAAAATATGATATGTAAGTAAAATTTTCAATTTTTTTCTGATCTTTCACAACACGGTTTACATGCATTTATTTACATGCATGCACATGTCTACATGCGTTTATTTACCCTAACTGTTTAATTAATAAAAATAAATTTTATTATGATTTATTAAACAACTTATTATTATTATTATTATTATTATTATTATTATTATTATTATTATTATTATTATAAAAAATAATAAAAAATTACAATATTTATTATTGATATTATTATATTTATTGCTGTTTTATTATATTATTATATTTATTATTGTTATTATTATATTTATTATTGTTATTATTATATTCATTATTGTTATTATTATACTAGCAGTACCCAGCCACGCGTTGCTGTGGCTCAGCAAGGCATGTGCGTTGCTGAGATATAGCAACCCTCCCTGTCCCCCCAGTCCTTCCTACCATTCCCCCCTCACCCATCTCCACTGCCTCCCAACCATTCCCCACTCCAATGTTCCCCTCGTCCTCCCCAACATTCCTCACTCCACAATCCCCTCTTCCTTCCCACCATGCCCCTCTTCCCTGTCCCTTTGTCCTCCCCACCATTCTCCATTCCCCTCGTCCCCACCATCCCAAACTCCCCCTGATGGTGGGGAGGAAGATGGGACAAGGGAGGGGGTAATGGTGGGGAAGACCGAGGAGACGGGTGAGGGGGGAATGGCGGGGAGGACTGAGGGACAGGGAAGATTTCTGTGGCTCAGAAACCCACATGCGTTGCTGAGCCACAGCAACGCATGGCCGGGTAGTGCTAGTCTATATAAAAAAATGAAATGTTCGTTTGTGCATAATCGCTAATCTCCAAAAGTTCTTCACCGATTGCTTTGAAATTTTCACACAACGTTCCTTTCACGTTCGGCCAGGTTTTTATATACATACTATATAGATCTGATGTTCCCATCACTGAAATATAAGAAAAACAGTTAAAAAATTAAATGAAAATATGAAAAATAAAAAAAATTAACTATACTCACGAAATGAACGGTATGGTAAACAACACAGCTCAATTCCAACGCAATTCACACAAAATAATATAATCAAAATGAAAATAAATCAAAATCTACGAAAATTCAATTTATCAATGCAATCAGAAACATTGAAATGGAATTGCAAGATATTTAGTATAACATTTGTGTTGCTCCTACATGCAACAGATGGCACTGTTTCTCAAGAAAGGCATAGTTTTACCTGTCACAGGTGTGGCATCTATACTTATACATACGAAATGAACGGTATGGTAAACAACACAGCTCAATTCCATCACAGTCACACAAAATAATTCAATAAAACATAAAATAAATCGAAATCTATGAAAAAAATTATCAATGCAATCGAAATCATTGAAATGGAATTCGTGACATATTTAGTATAGAGGGCATGTTGCTAGTATGTGCAACAGATGTTGCTGTTTTTCAAAAACGCATGTTTTTACCCTGTCACGGGGGTGGCATCTACATAGTAGTTATATAAATACACGCGCCTATTCGAATGCAACGTTATGTCAAAATTTCAAAGCAATCGGTAAACAGGTTTCGAATATTTCCTTCACATGAAATACATAAAAAAAACAGTTTTTTCAGTAAAAGCATGTTTTTATTTACCTTCACAGATATGACATCTATATAGTAATTATATAAAAACCTGGCCGAATGCGAATGGAATGCTGTGTGAAAATTTCAAAGCAATCGGTAAAGAACTTTCGGAGATAAGCGATTATACCCAAACGAACATTTCCATAAAGGCTACTACATACTTTAAACATGCTTCACCTGTGACAGGATAAAATATGCTTTTCTTTAAAAAAAAAAAAAAAAGCGCCATCACTTGGACGTAAGAGCAACACATGCTGTAATCTCCGAAAGTTCTGCACCGATTGCTTTGAAATTTTGACACAACGTTTCATTCGAATTGGCGCGTCTATTTATATAACGATTTAACGATTCATTTAACGATTCTTCGCGGCAGGGGATCGTATTCCAGGGACCTGCCCGAAACGCTACGCGTACTAGTGGCTGTACAAGAATGTAACAACTCTTGTTTATATAAGAAAAAAAAAAAAAAATATACCTACTATAAAATTGCCATCCCCGTGACAAGCAAACACATGCGTTTTTTAAAAACTGTGCAATCTGTTGCCCATAATAGCAATATGCTCGCAGTCTATATAAATAAAAATGTAAATGTTCGTTTGTTCAAAATCGTTAATCACCGAAAGTTCTTCACCGATTGCTTTGAAATTTTCACACAATGTTCCATTCGCTTTCGAGCGGATATATATACATATTATATAGATGTCATGTCTGTGTTCTTTCATTATGTTTTGTACTAAAAATCAACAAAACTAGCAATATTTTGACGTCTTTCGTCGTTATTTCGTTTGCGTGATTTGAACTAAATATGTCCGATTTTGTTCAGTATTTTGCAGTTTTTCCACGTTTTTAAGGATTTTCAGTTTATTGTTATTAATTCATTACATATACGACAAATATGATGTATACACGTAATTAAATTCAAATTCAAATTAAATTCATTATTTTCTATCAACCATTCGTACCTCATTAAAATAGCGACTAAGATATTGATTAGAAAAGAAACCCTGTTTTTATTGCATATTTCGACGTTTCAGCCGGATTGGGGCGGTTTTACGTGTACTTCTTCGTTTGGTAATATAAATGAAAAATCAAGAATATTTTAGCTAATTCTAATGAAAACACATTTAATTTTATCGTTTATATCGGAAAAAAAATTTCATATGCGTTATTAATAATCTAAATAACACGAGACCTATCTTTATGATTTGAAGTAAAAATCCTCGAACTTAGTTATGAAGTCACTTATTATAAATTTTTAATGTTGTGTGATTTAGGTAAAAATATTCCAATATACTAATATTTCGATACTACTTCAGGTTTTCTCACGATATATGATTTGGCCTACAAATCTTAGAATTCCGCATAATATTGCGTTTTAGTAAGTTTTCTTGCATTATGTTTAGAACTAAAAATCAACAAAATTAGCAATATTTTGA
This sequence comes from Procambarus clarkii, assembly GCF_020424385.1. Classification (NCBI taxonomy): domain Eukaryota; kingdom Metazoa; phylum Arthropoda; class Malacostraca; order Decapoda; family Cambaridae; genus Procambarus; species Procambarus clarkii. Next base: position 148,856 of record NW_025558888.1, on the reverse strand, counting down.
CGTCTTTCATCGTTATTTCGTTTGGGTGATTTGAACTAAATATGTCAGACTTGTTCAATAAACGTTGTTTTCAACGTTTTTAAGGATTTCAGTTTATTGTTATTAATTCATTACATATACGACAAATATGATGTATACACGTAATTAAATTCAGATTAAATTCATTATTTTCAATCAACCATTCGTACCTCATTAACATAGGGAGTAAGATATTCATTAGGAAAAAACCCTGTTTTTATTGCATATTTCGACGTTTCAGCCGGATTGGAGCGGCTTTACGTGTACGTCTTCTTTCGGTAATATCAACTAAAAATCAAGAATATTTTAGTTAATTTTAATGAAAACACATTGATTTTTATTTTTTGTATATGAAACACCATTTTCATATACCTTATTAATAATCAAAATAACACGAGACCTATCTATATGATTTGAAGTAAAAATCATGGAATTTGGTTATATTGTCACTTTTTTTTAAATTTTAATGATATGTGATTTAGGTAAAAATATTCGAATTTACTAATATTTCGATACTACTTCAGGTTTTCTCACGATATCTGATTTGGCCTACAAATCTTAGAATTCCGCATAATATTGCGTTGAAGTAAGTTTTCTTGCATTATGTTTTGTACTAAAAATGAACGTATTTAGCAATATTTTGACGTCTTTCATCGTTATTTCGTTTGAGTGATTTGAACCACATATGTCCGATATATGCAATATTTTGCAGTTTTTCCATGTTTTTAAGGATTTTCAGTTTATTGTTATTAATTCATTACATATACGACAAATATGATGTACATACGTAATTAATTGCAAATTAAAATAAAATCAATATTTTCAATCAATCATTCGTACCTCGTTAAAATAGCGAGTAAGATATTGATTAGGGGAGAAACCCTGTTTTTATTGCATATATCGACGTTTCAGCTGGAATTGAGCGGTTTTACGTGTACATCTTCTTTCGGTAATAAAAATTTAAAATCAAGAATATTTTAGGTAAATGAAAACACATTACTTTTTGTCGTTTGTATTGGAAACAACATTTTCATATGCCTAGTTAATATTCTAAATAACACGATACCTATCTATATGATTTGAAGTTTATTCTAGCTTCTTTCTCGCTTCTTTCACTAGTTATCTTCTTTCGGTAATATAAACATAAAATCAAGAACATTTCAGTTAATTCTAATAAAAAGACATTGATTTTTATCATTTGTATTGGAAACAACATTTTCATATGCCTTAATAATGATCTAAATAACACGAAACCTAGCTCTATGATTTGAAGTAAAAATCCACGAATTTAGTTATATAGTCATTTTTTTTTATTTTTAATGTTGTGTGATTTAGGTAAAAATATTCGAATTTACTAATATATCGATACTACTTCAGGTTTTCTCATGATATATGATTTGGCCTACAAATCTTAGGATTCCTCATAACATTGCGTTTAATAAGTTTTCTTCCATCATGTTTTGTACTAAAAATCATCGAATGTAGAAATATTTTGACGTCTTTCATCGTTTTTTCCTTTGGAGTGATTTGAACCAAATTTATGCAATATTTTGCAGTTTTCCACGTTTTTAAGGATTTTCAGTTTATTGTTATTAATTCATTACATATACGACAAATATGATGTATACACGTAATTAATTTCAAATTCAAATTAAATTCATTATTTTCAATCAACCATTCGTACCTCATTAAAATAGCGAGTAAGATATTGATTAGGAGAGAAACCCTGTTTTTATTGCATAATTCGACGTTTCAGCAGGATTGGAGTGGTTTTACGTATACGTCTTCTTTCGGTAATATAAACGGAAAATCAAGAACATTTTAGTTAATTTTAATGAAAACACATTGATTTTAATCCTTTGTATTGGACACAACACTTTGATATGCCTTATTAATAATCTAAATAACACGAGACCTATCTATATGATTTGAAGTAAAAATCCTCGAATTTGGTTAATTAGTCACTTTTTATAAATTATTAATGTTTTCTGATATAGGTAAAAATATTCGAATTTACTAATATTTCGATACTAATTCAGGTTTTCTCACGATATGTGATTTGGCCTACAAATCTTAGAATTCCGCATAATGTTGCGTTTAAGTAAGTTTTCTTGCATTATGTTTTGTACTAAAAATGAACGTATTTAGCAATATTTTGACGTCTTTCATCGTTATTTCGTTTGAGTGATTTGAACCACATATGTCCGATTTATGCAATATTTTGCAGTTTTTCCATGTTTTTAAGGATTTTCAGTTTATTGTTATTAATTTATTACATATACGACAAATATGATGTATACACGTAATTAATAGCAAATTAAAATAAATTCAATATTTTCAATCAATCATTCGTACCTCGTTAAAACAGCGAGTAAGAAATTGATTAGGAGAGAAACCCTGTTCTTATTGCATATATCGACGTTTCAGCTGGAATAGAGCGGTTTTACGTGTTCATCTTCTTTCGGTAATAAAAATTGAAAATCAAGAACATTTTAGGTAAGTCTAATGAAAACACATTGCTTTTTATCGTTTGTATTCGAAACAACATTTTCATATGCCTAGTTAATAATCTAAATAACACGATACCTATCTATATGATTTGAAGTTTATTCTAGCTTCTTTCACGCTTCTTTTATTAGTTAGCTTCTTTCGGTAGTATAAACATAAAAACAAGAACATTTCAGTTAATTCTAATGAAAAGACATTGATTTTTATCGTTTGTATTGGAAACGACATTTTCATATGCCTTAATAATGATCTAAATATCACGAAACCTAGCTCTATGATTTGAAGTAAAAATCCACGAATTTAGTTATATAGTCATTTTTTTATTATTTTTAATAATGTGTGATTTAGGTAAAAATATTCGAATTTCCTAATATTTCGATACTACTTCAGGTTTTCTCACGATATACGATTTGGCCTACAAATCTTAGAATTCCACATAATATTACGTTTAGTAAGTTTTCTTCCATCATGTTTTGTACTAAAAATCATCGAATGTAGCAATGTTTTGACGTCTTTCACCGTTTTTTCCTTTGGAGTTTATTTGAACCAAATTTATACAATATTTTGCAGTTTTCCACGTTTTTAAGGATTTTCAGTTTATTGTTATTAATTCATTACATATACGACAAATATGATGTATACACGTAATTAATTTCAAATTCAAATTAAATTCATTATTTTCAATCAACCATTCGTACCTCATTAAAATAGCGGGTAAGATATTGATTAGGAGAGAAACCCTGTTTTTATTGCATAATTCGACGTTTCAGCAGGATTGGAGCGGTTTTACGTGTACGTCTTCATTCGGTAATATAAACGGAAAATCAAGAACATTTTAGTTAATTTTAATGAAAACACATTGATTTTTATCGTTTGTATTGGAAACAACACTTTCATATGCCTTATTAATAATCTATATAATATGAGACCTATCTATATGATTTGAAGTAAAAATCCTCGAACTTGGTTAATTAGTCACTTTTTTTAAATTATTAATGTTTTCTGATTTAGGTAAAAATATTCGAATTTACTAATATTTCGATACTAATTCAGGTTTTCTCACGATATATGATTTCGCCTTCAAATCTTAGAATTCCGCATAATATTTGTTTTAGTAAGTGTTCTTTCATTACGTTTTGTACTAAAAATCAACAAAATTAGCAATAATATGACGTCTTTCATCGTTATTTCGTTTGCTTGATTTGAACTAAATATGTCAGATTTTTTCAATATTTTGCAGTTTTCCACGTTTTTAAGGATTTTCTGTTTATTGTTATTAATTCATTACATATACGACAAATATGATGTATACACGTAATTAAATTCGAATTAAATTTATTATTTTCAATCAACCATTCGTACCTCATTAAAATAGCGAGTAGGATATTGATTAGGAAAGAAACCCTGTTTTTATTGCATATTTCAACGTTTCAGCCGGATTGGAGCGGTTTTACGTGTACGCCTTCTTTCGGTAATATAAACGAAAAATCAAGAACATTTTAGTTAATTTTAAGCCTGCAATCGACGCTTGGCGTCATGATGGGTGGGAATTTTCTTGCTAAATTATGCCTTACTATAGAAACGCTAACGCTGTTAATTCTACGTGTTAGTGTTATTAGTAAATATTAATATTAGGAGTTAAGGGAGAATAATGTGTTGGTTATTTGCAACATAACTCGTGGGGGGGGGGGGAATTCTTGGGTCTATGAGCTAATTAAAATCCAGCTCATAATCTTGTCACTGAAAACTCATCAATACATCCTTTACTTAAAATGAGAAATTTATTTTACTAAATCAGTCTCTATGAGTAGTCAACTGTATTCAATTGTGAGTACAGACTAGGCTGGTAGTCAGTTGACACTAACTGAAGTCCCTAATACCTACCTAAATAGATGGTTTAAATTTCCTAACCTACCTAAGTAGAGGACTAAGCTAATTGTGATACTAACTAATTCTTAGTGGAGTTACTAGCTAAATATTGAGCAATAATTATTGCAAGGTTATTATGGTGAGCAGTAATGTACTCGAATTAACATTGTGAGCTATAATGAGCTCGAATTAACATTGTGAGCCGCATTGAGCTCGGATTAACATGGTGAGCTGTACTGAGCTCGAATTAACATAGTGAACTGTATTGAGCTCAGATTAACGAGGTGAAACAACATAGCGCTCGATTACCATGACGATCAGTATTGAGCTTGAATTCGCATGGGGAACAATAAAACGCTCAATTATTACGTTAATCTACAGGTGAGCTGTTGGGTCAGCTCGAGTTATTAGTGCAAGATCCTTCATGAAGGATAGCTAAGCACGGAATCTATGCAGATTCTCTGGAGAGCAGTGCTCGAATTAGCGAGGTGGAGCATTATAGCGTTCAAACATTATTATGAACAATAGGGCGTTCATTTGTTACGCTAACTCAGGGGGAGAAGCTATATTGAGTTCATTAAGCATGTTAGGTAACAATGCTTATGGTTTATTGGTAATGTATTAAACGATGGGAAACCTAAGGTTGCTGGAAATTTAATTATTGCTCCGATTAATCCTATTTGAAGATAATTTGTAACACTTTCCCAACCTAAACGTTTCACGGTTTATTAGTTCTCTGTAGAGTCACTTACGTATTGGTAAGTTTGCAATTTTGCTCAGGCTTCGCTCCTACAGTAATAAGCAGAAACGAAAGAAAAACAGCTCAAACAAATTAAATGCAAATATTTTCACTAACTCTTAGTGCAGAAAACGTGGAATTAATAAGGTTTTCTTGGCAAACCTTAAGTGCAGTTATAATGGACCTTGGTCCTAGTGAATTTACAAGTTTAGAAGCTGCTTGATGACTTCGTGGTATTGATAAATTCAGGAATGCTGGATGCATTGGGTGCTAGATTCTCTAGCCTAATATTATTGATTACCTAGGGAGGTGCTAGATTCTCTAGCCTAATATTATTGATTACCTTGGGAGACTGAGTGTGGTCAATTATTACTTGTCGAGAATAATCCTAGGTCTGCAGTGGATTCAATGGCTTGGTCGCTGTGACATGTACCTGTTTAGGTACGGACCACTTATTTTCCACTGAGATCTATGAAACATCTCGGCGAATATTAATTGTACTACATTCAATTTGGGTTTATTACTCAGCTGGGTTTCTCATTCAGCTTGTTGCTGGAGAATTTATTTACTGCTGACTAATTTATTATTGTTGACAGACATAGGCTTTTTCAGGTTTAAAAGTTTACCAGTCAGTAAGTAGCCACCTGCAGATTGGAGTATATTCATGCCCAATCGTTTAACATGTCCAGTTATAAACTGGTAATAGTAGTTTGCTCCAACTAGACAAATGGTATTTGATCTACAACAATGGCTTGGATGGCCTTGACATGACTACCTAGATGTACAAGCGGTTGAACTACTGAGTATTCTTGGGGTCTTCGATTTATCATAAACCCTGACAGGTTTAATTTTACCTGTCTGATTGGTTGTAAATTGAGTGCTTCTGCCGCTTTCTGAGTAATGAATGTTGACTCCTTTAATCTTTACTTGAAGTTGGGCAGTGGGCAAGGTTGCATCCATAGTTAGACACTGGTGAAATTACGCTGTAAACATCTTGCACCTTGCAGCACTGTACTGGTGTAGATTCTCTACCTCCAATTCCAGGATTAATATAATTTGTTTTGACAAATTTGCACAGTGCAGCATGATGATTGCCCTTGTACACCTAATGCAGGTGTTCAGTGTGGTGACACAGCTGTTAACATTATGTGATTTGAGACACCTAGTACATTTGTGTAACTGTTTGTGTCGTCTGACTCGTGTATCTCTAATAAGATAATTAGTACATTTGTACAGAGAATGTTTTTGATTGCAAAACAAACATAATCCCCATCCTACAGTTCGTTTAGGGAACACCGGTTTAGGTGAAACTGCAACTACAGGTTATGAAACTTTTGCTGCTTGCATTTGCTTGTTATTTATTCTCTTGTGATTACTTGGTGTACTCTGGGGAGCAATTATTGAGTTCTTGGGAGTACTTATTGGACTCTTAGATCTCTTAGGAGCACTTGTGGGGCTCTAAAGTCCCTTAAGAGCACTTATGGGGCACTTAAGTCTTACTGATGAATCAGTGTTTGACCTGTTGTTGGATATTTCCAACACCGAATACAACACTGTTGTATTCTCATTACTTATTACTAACTCTACTAATTATTGTAGTAAGTAAAATTAACAACACGTAGAATTCTCATGTACTAATAATTTCATCTGTGCAGTAGGCTAGAATTCTCACGTCACCCGACGCCAGTATTGCGTCAGATTTCATTACAATAAACACATTATATCCAATGTATCTGAGAATTAAATTCGATTCTCTATAACTAAGGCATTCTGTATGATAATTAATTACTGATGAATTGACCTCCAACTAAAAGCCGAATAGAGCGTTGGAGTCATAGCGATTATCTAGTAATAAAAGTTAACGTCAAGAGTGAATGCCATGGGGAGACATTAATTCCTCTCCCTTATATATTTACTATCCCTAAATTGGCAAATAATAATATTTCCCTCTTCTAAAAAATAAACCCGTCCAGTCTTCAACATTTCAAGCATAAATGCGAGAAATATTAATGTTCGTGACAATAATTTGTTTAATGAACGCGGGACGCAGCGTGGGGTAGAGGAGGCTTGCCAGTACACGTGCAGAGAAGCTCTGAGGCAGACCTACTCGTACCGTACTCACGAGGAGACGCCATTGCCCAGCCATCAGGGTAGACGTTATCCATCCTCAGATGAAAGTCGCCACTGTGAGGCGTGAATAACCTTGCAGATAATATCTTCAACTGATGCTGTTGTCATATAAGGAACCTTATTAACCTGGTTCTTGACTACACGTGACCGGCCAGTGAAGCGCGCCATTATCCAGGATAGGCTAAGCCAGAGCCTGGGGACGCGAATTTCGGCAATCTTAAAACTTATACTGTGCCCTTATTAGCTAAGTATATTCTCTTTATTTGATGCATCTTGTAAAGTGTTTTGTAGTAGCGGGTTGATTGACCGTTACGACGCATGATAACATCAAACAACAGGTTATTAAATTTTATCACCTGTAACTCTTAATTTCTTGAATATAGAGATTCAGTAGTTTAATTAGTTGCTACTGTAAATATTTGTCTTGCAGCACGTGAGAAGAATTCTCCCTGCCGCCTTCTCCCATGTTAATCCATCCCATTCGTCAGCCAGCCGAGTCCAGGGAATTGGAGGAATCGTCGTGGCTTACATAAAGGAATCGTCTTTAAGCTAAGATTCTTTGTATTCATTCATGAACTTCTTGAAATTACTTACATGCAGAATTTCTTAGGATTAACATGTGTTTATTGTGACTATCATTACTATACTCATAATCTATGTTCCCATTCATGGTAATGACATTAGTTTCACTATAATTCATAGGATTAGATTATTATTATTTGGATTAGTGAATGAACCACACTAGTTCCTGGACGTACTTACTTCCAGTAATATCCCCCCAATGTAGGTGTTTGAGGGTTTGATTCATTTAATTATACAGCCCATTAATTATTTATATGATCATATTCTCTAGTATTTTATCCATAGTTACTGGTTCTTCTAGGAATTATCTAATGATCAGAAATTCTCAGTTTCCCTCTTTACTATAAAAGCGGGTGGTCCTTCGTAATTTAATTTACTACATTAATATTTAAATAATCAGATTCAAGCCCCAAATGTCCCACATTATGGTCCTTCGAACCGGATAGGCATTAAATTTACAATTAAAATATTAATCATTAATAACTAATCCTTGTGTGATAGAAGCTAGACTAACTATTTAGTTAATTGTGTCAACTAACAGTGTAACACATCAGTTAGTCTAGATCACACTAACATATTGCTACTTTCACCTCATGTATAAGGTAGCTTTAGTGGGTCATAGCCAATTACCCACAACATTTAGACCTATACTTCATACTGAAGTAGAATCTTTAGGTCACCAAGAGCAACAGCTCATAACCTTATATTAATCACTAACACCAATTAAGTGTTAACCATTTAGGCTATACCAATGTTTCAATGTATGGCTGTCAGCAGACTGTCCATTATAGCCTGAATCCATGTTATAATTACTGATTCACTCAAGTCAGTGGATCATTAACATTTAGGGATCCAGTATACTAATATAAATTACTGATCTCATACTAGTTAATCATTACTAACCCTGATAACATTTTATTCCACAATTAGGAGTACATTTAGGAGTTAGATAATATTTACGGCAGTAGAATACTTGCCAAACACAATTAATTCTCTTGTGTTCATTTAATTTCTTATACACATAATTACAAAAGTGTATATTATATAAAATACAAAAACCCAAAAATACAGCACAATTATTTGCACATTACTGCACCATAATATAATCTTTGCCAACCTTCATTAGGTAGCAATTTAGGCTGTGATTGTGTTGAATTTGGCACAAGCACAGATTAAATATAGTTGTAGTTTCTCAAGTAGAAATTCTCACGACTAGGCTTGAGCTAGTTAGTGACACATATATTATTCCTTTGTGCTGACCCTATCAAGGGTGGGATTAACCATTTATTGTGTAATTATTTTATTGCATATTTCTATGTATGTCTTTGAGTGTTACTGTAAGTCTGCTACCCATCCGAGGCTGATTTAGATGAGCTAAGCTGAGGAACACCTGTAGTGAGACCAAGGTACCACTCAAATCTTAGTTGCTTATTATTAGGTAGGTAGCTAACCTCTAAATGAGGTAACTTACAACCAGCCTCAAGAAATATCAGGCTGTCAATAATTATACCTGCTCTACATCAAGGAGCAGACACCATAGCTATACAAGTAGCTATATAAGCCTTATAAGGCTCAAATTTACATCCAGAATGGACACTTCTGAAATATTAAAGAGAATCAGTATTATCCTGAGAGGTCTCCAAAAGTACCTATCAAGACGACTTAACGACTGCGACAACTGTTTTGAAAACAATCCAATTGACTTCTTTGAGTTCAACCTCTACACAGAGGCAGCTAACGAAAAATATGTCCAGGTGAAGGAGACCATCGAGGCTTATAAAGACAAACTCTTTAGCAGTAATACTGACCCAGACGAATTAAGTCAGATAGAATATGATCTTGATGAATATGAAGATACCATTCAAGACAAGTTAGATCACTATAAAAGAGTGCTTGCGAAACAAAATGATCCTGATTGGATAGAACGTTTTTTTAGAAAAACTACAACCGAGCAAGCACCCAGCTCAGATGAAATACATGAGCTACCTCAAGACGAGGAGAATCCTCTAATCAATACTGATCACTACACAGGATCCACAACTGAATTTCAACCTTCATTTTCTAACCTCTCATCTAATACAGCTTCATGTGATGATTTGTTTACAGACCCTGACCAATTTTCAGACCACTCTTCTCCATGTTCCCTGGATTCTATAAGTTCAATACATAAAGCTACTGAATTAACTAGCTTATCACCAGAACCCAGAGAAACAAGTGAAGTTGCAGATGAAACAAGTGAAGCTGCAATAATCAGTGAATCTGAACCAGAAAATGATAAAGCTAATGCTGCAGCAGCAGTCGAAGCTGTAATCAAAGCTGAGGCTAAGCAAGAAGCCTTAAGCAACACAAGTAATGGTCACAATTGCTCACAACAGCCTTCTAAAGTAAGTGCTAACAATGAGAAGACTATTATAAACCTTGTGCACCAATTATTACATTTATCTTCACCAGATCAATCAGTTGACTCTTTACAAGCCTTTAGTTTTCAGCTTGAGTCACTGATAAATTCTTTCAGTAAAGAGGTGGATCACCCAACTACTGAGTGGATGACTAAAATTATCATCCAGAGAAAATTGTCTGGTGACACACTTAATAAATTATATGTATGCCAGAATGGTAATACCCTGTCAATGCAGGATATATTTACAGGTTTGCGCAATATGAGCAATCATACAGCAGACCAAGCAATTAATGCTAAATCTGAATGCACCAAAACTGTACCTACATCAGTTTCCTTGCCTGAAACTCCTAAAGTGACACTGTCACTAGGTAACAAAGGTGCTAATAATCAATGTAACAACAATCAGTCAAATACTGATTCATCTGTGAGGCCTAAGAGCCCCACAGGTGCTCCTAAGAGACCTAATCGTCCAAAGAGCACCCCCAATAACTCCACAGGTGCTCCTAAGAGACCTAATAGTCCAAAGAGCACTCCCAAGAGCCTATTAATGGTTCCCCAGAGTATACCAAGTACTCCCAAGAGAATAAATAACAAGCAAATGCAAACAGCAAAACCATCACAACCTGCAAATACTGTTTTACCTAAACCGGTAACCTCTAAACGATCTGTAGGATGGGGAATGTGCTTGTTTTGCAATCAAAAACATTCTCTGTACAAATGTACTAATTATCCTAATAGAGACACAAGAGTCAGACGACTCAAACAGTTACACAAATGTACTAGGTGTCTCAAACCACATAATGTTAACAGCTGTGACACCCCACTGAACACCTGCAATAGGTGTAGAAGGGACAAACATCATGCTGCACTGTGCAAATTAGTTAGGACTAATTATGTCAATCCTAGAATAGGACGTAGAGAATCTACACCAGTACAGTGCTGCAAGGTGCGAGATGTGTACAGCGTAACTTCACAAGCATCTCAAGTGGATGCTGCTTTGCCTACTGCCCAACTTCAAGTGAAGAACAGAGGAGCCAAGATCACCATACGTGGACTATTTGATCAAGGTTCTCAGAGAACTTTCATTACTCAACGGGCAGCAGAGGCACTTAATTTACAACCAATAGGACAGGTAAAATTAAACTTGTCAGGGTCCATGATAAATCGAGGAACCCATGAATACTCAGTAGTTCAACCGCTTGTACGACTAGGTAGTCAAGCCAAGGCTGTCCAAGCCATTGTTGTAAATCAAATACCTTTAGACTTAAACATTAAGGGTCTGGGGTACACAGCCCACTTCCTGCAGGAACGTGAAATTAATTTGGCTGACAACAAGTTAACGTCTGACCGCCTTAACAATGTAGATGTACTAGTAGGAGCCGACTACTATTACCAGTTCATAACTGGACATGTTAAACGATTGGGAATGAATATGCTCCAATCTGCAGGTGGCTACTTACTTACTGGTAAAGTTCTGAATGTGAACAAGCCTAAACCTGCCAACAATAATAAATTAGTCAGCAGCAAATCAATTCTCCAGCAACAAGCTAAAAGGAGAAACACAGCTGAGTAATAAACTCAGATTGAATGTAGTGCAATTGATACTCGCCGAGATGTTTCATAGCTCTCAGTGAAAACCAATGGTCCGTACTCAAACAAGTACAAGTCACAGCGACCAAACTATTGAATTCACTGCAGACCTAGAATTATTCTCGACAAGTTTTTTTTTTTATTTTTTTTTATTTTTACATGCAGAGCATGCAAATTAAATACAATAAAAATACAGAATACATAAAGGAAAACAATAGACCACCGGCCAGAAGGGCCGACAGCATAGCACAACAAAACACATACACAAGAAAAACATGAAAAATACAGCATACATCAAAGCACAAAACAGAATACAATGGCAATCCAGCAATCACAGTGCAAAACAACACCTCCAGAAAAACAAAACATACAACAGGTAAAGCAACAGAAAATCAATACATTAACGCCCCGTGACAAAAGGCGAGGCCAATTACAATAAAAAATCAGGCAGAAACACAAGTCACTAAACACCGGCCTGAAGGGCCAACATCAAAAACACAAGAAAACAAAAGAAAAAGAAAACACACAGCAAGCACACAGACTACGAAAAGATCTCATACTTGTCCGGCCACTCCTCCGCCGGGAAGCGAATACAGTACGCTTCCCAAAGTAACATAATGTCCTCCGAAACATGGTCACTATTGAGCGTACGAGGATCGGGCATTAACTCTGGCACACCCACAATAAAACACTTAGCCCGACGAATCCAGATGGTAGAAGGGCACCACGGAGCAGGACGCACACGGTCAACAATTTCAAAATTCAACGGATGGTCAGCATCCATCGCCACTCCGGAGGCCAAGATGAGAGGGAGAGGCTCCTTCCCAAGAGGCCGGGCAATGGGCAGCACACTGGGAGCCTCCGCAGCTGCCTCACAGGGCCCCTCGGCAACCACTGAACGTTGCACCTGCTGGGACCCCCCACGCTTGGCATCCTTTTTCAGCACCAGCTTGATGCCTCGGCTCGCACCAGGATCCACACCATCCACGCCTGTAGGAGCAACCACCTCCCACTGCGGAGAAACTTCTGCAGGAGAAAGAACAGGAGGTAAATTAGATGCACAATCATCGTCAACAGCCGACACATGGACATCAGCCACCACCAGCGTCGTAGAGCACGAGGCACCCGGAATCGCCACACCATCTCCCGAGGCTCCACCCGCGTCGTAGTCCTCCATATCAGCCCAAGCAGTAGAAGAGCGCCTAGAACGCTTGGGCACTGGCCGCACATCCTAACAGCGGCCCTCACGAACCGGGCGAACCAACGCCCGTCGCAGTACTTCAGCAGCCTCAACCACATGGGGAACCGGGCCGCACACAACAGGATGCTCCGCAGCCCCCCCAACACCCAACACAGCCGGAACACCTGGCGAGGGCGCAGGACCAGGCACAGCAGCAGGAGTCGAGGAAGACGCAGACGCACTCGGCTGAGGGGCAACAAGCACCGGGGGCACGTCGGTTGATGCAGGAGGGGCCGCATCAGCAGCGACTGGACTGGAGATGAAGCTCCACTTCATCTCCGGAATCCACGCCCTGAGGGAGCGGCGGGAAATCCTCCTCCCGGAATAAGTTAACGGGTGCAGCAGGTGTCTCAGAGCACCCGGCAGCCTGATGCCCCAACTGGCCACACCGGAAACAAGTACGGGGCTGCCGGGCATAGTACACCCGAACGTAGTAGCCCAGCAGCCGGACAGAAGATGGGATATCCGACCGCAGGCGCATACCTAATGTACGGACGTTCGTCTGCTTCCCAGCATACTTCCCCGAGGACAGCTTGTTCACCCGCACACTGATGACTACACCATACCTCCCGAAGAAGCGCCGGAGAAGGTTTTCAGGGAACTTCAGGGGCGCACCGTGCACACTGACATATGTCAGGGCACCACTTCGGTCCGAGATCGTAACGGAGCCGGCGCCATCCGGCAACTGCAATGAACGCCCTCGTTCCGCCGGAGGAAGTCCCGATACTCCTCCTCCCCCACGAACTTGACAATCACCCGGTGGGCCGTAACAAGCTCAACGCCATACACAGCTTCCACCGGGACACGAAGCATGTCACACATAACTAACTCAACGGCCGGATAACCAGCCTTACACGTGAATTCCAGTCCCACGGAATTTACCCGCAACACAGGAGGAATAGCCAGGCCCCCCATGTCAAAACGGCCACGTCAGCACGCAGCCAGGCAGGCAACAACACTCATTTCTCGACAAGTAGTAGTTGACCACACTCAGTCTTCCTAGGTAAATTGTAATGTTGGGCTAGAGAATCTAGTACTCCCTAGGTAATTGATAATGTTAGGCTAGAGAATCTAGCACTCAATGCCAATGTCATTTCCTGAATTTAGTAATTACAAATTCACTAGGACCACTGGTCCACTATACTTGCGCTTAAAGGTTTGCCAAGAAAACCTTCTTAATACCATGTTTTCTGCACTAAGAGTTAGTGATAAATACTTGCATTAATTGTTTGAGTTTTTTTTCTTTCGTTTCTGCTTATTTAGTGTAGGAGCGCAGCACGAACAAACTTGCAAACTTACTAATACGTAAGCGAATTTACAGAGAACTAATATGTTTAATGCATTATCTTTAAACATCAGCATTGTTAATTAACATGCTTCATGAGCTTAATATAGCTCACCTTAGAATTAACGTAATAATATGAGTGCCTGTTCCCCATGCGTACGAGCTTAATATTGCTCGCCATGACAATCGAACGCTTTAATGTTCCCCATGCCACGAGCACTGCTCGTCATGATAATTGAATGATGCAAAACTCCACCTCGTTAATTCGAGTTCACTGAACTCACCCTGTTAACTGTTAACGAGCTCACTACAGCTCACCCTGTCAACACTGTTGACGAGTTCACTGAACTCACCCTGTATACTGTTAACGAGCTCACTGCAGCTCACCCTGTCAACACTGTTGACGAGTTCACTGAACTCACCCTGTTAGCACTGCTAACGAGCTCACTGCAGCTCACCCTGTCAACACTGTTGACGAGTTCACTACAACTCACCCTGTTAGCACTGCTAACGAGCTCACTGTAACTCACCCTGTTAGCACTGCTAACGAGCTCACTAGCTCACCCTGTCAACACTGTTGACGAGTTCACTGTAACTCACCCTGTTAGCACTGCTAACGAGCTCACTGTAGCTCACCATGTTCACGAGTTCAATATAGCTCGATCTGTTAATGAGCTCAATACTGCTCACAATTAGCTTAGTCCCTTACTTAGGTGGGTTAGAAATTCAAACCATTTATTTAGGTAGGTTTAGGGACTTTAGTTAGTGTCAACTGAGTACTAGCCTAATCTGTACTCACCATTAATTGCAGTTGACTATACTTATAGAGACTGATTTAATAAACTCCATTTCATGTAAAGGTGATTTCGTATTAACAAGTTTACAGTGTCAAGCCTATGAGCTGCCATTCAATTAGCTCATAAGTCAGAATGACTAGGCTACTAATCTCACTGTCGACTCAGAATTTTCCTTGATTTTAATGAATAAACTTTTCAGTTCTCTACCTTTCTATTAATTTAGTTAGTTAGCAAATTAGTTGTACCATCAGTCAGAATGACTACTGCACAGCAGTGCACATTAAATTAAATTTCCTCATTTGAATTTGGGGTGATGTTATTGTCTAGTAACCCAATAGTTACAAGTCACAGCGACCCTAGACAGTGGCCTTACTGTAGTGTCATAGTCTCCTTGATCTTAAATGACTAATAATATTTTACTGTATAATTATACAATAGTGTTATCAGTTCTTAGGAACTTATTCTGAGTTTGCCTACGATTCAGCAGCTACGTAATACACCATTACATGTCACTGCGACCCTAGTTGTTGAGTTTATTGTGAGCTTTAGAGTGTTCCTGATTACCGATAACTTAATCATTTAATGTTTCAATATTTAATACCTGTTTCCACTAAGGGAAACTACAAGCCTATTATAGTTCTCAACTAAGAGCAATTCTAGAAATATTGTGTAGGCTCTAAGCAACATGTTTCATTTGACATGTAAATAGCAAGACTCAAGTTCTTGTAAGTCCTTGATAAATCCGGGACGTTCGTTATGTGTGTACTAACATACTAACATATTAACATACTAATGTACTAATCTTAATATCACTTCGGGATAGGTCAGTACACCACAGTACACTACGACCCTAGAATCCTCCCCCCGGAGTTATGTTGGATATTTCCAACACCGAATACAACACTGTTGTATTCTCATTACTTATTACTAACTCTACTAATTATTGTAGTAAGTAAAATTAACAACACGTAGAATTCTTATGTACTAATAATTTCATCTGTGCAGTAGGCTAGAATTTTCACGTCACCCGACGCCAGTATTGCGTCAGATTTCATTACAATAAACACATTATATCCAATGTATCTGAGAATTAAATTCGATTCTCTATAACTAAGGCATTCTGTATGATAATTAATTACTGATGAATTGACCTCCAACGAAAAGCCGAATAGAGCGTTGGAGTCATAGCGATTATCTAGTAATAAAAGTTAACGTCAAGAGTGAATGCCATGGGGAGACATTAATTCCTCTCCCTTATATATTTACTATCCCTAAATTGGCAAATAATAATATTTCCCTCTTCTAAATAATAAACCCGTCCAGTCTTCAACATTTCAAGCGTAAATGCGAGAAATATTAATGTTCGTGACAATAATTTGTTTAATGAACGCGGGACGCGGCGTGGGGTAGAGGAGGCTTGCCAGTACACGTGCAGAGAAGCTCTGAGGCAGACCTACTCGTACCGTACTCACGAGGAGACGCCATTGCCCAGCCATCAGGGTAGACGTTATCCATCCTCAGATGAAAGTCGCCACTGTGAGGCGTGAATAACCTTGCAGATAATATCTTCAACTGGTGCTGTTGTCATATAAGGAACCTTATTAACCTGGTTCTTGACTACACGTGACCGGCCAGTGAAGCGCGCCATTATCCAGGATAGGCTAAGCCAGAGCCTGGGGACGCGAATTTCGGCAATCTTAAAACTTATACAGTGCCCTTATTAGCTAAGTATATTCTCTTTATTTGATGCATCTTGTAAAGTGTTTTGTAGTAGCGGGGTGATTGACCGTTACGACGCATGATAACATCAAACAACAGGTTATTAAATTTTATCACCTGTAACTCTTAATTTCTTGAATATAGAGATTCAGTAGTTTAATTAGTTGCTACTGTAAATATTTGTCTTGCAGCACGTGAGAAGAATTCTCCCTGCCGCCTTCTCCCATGTTAATCCATCCCATTCGTCAGCCAGCCGAGTCCAGGGAATTGGAGGAATCGTCGTGGCTTACATAAAGGAATCGTCTTTAAGCTAAGATTCTTTGTATTCATTCATGAACTTCTTGAAATTACTTACATGCAGAATTTCTTAGGATTAACATGTGTTTATTGTGACTATCATTACTATACTCATAATCTATGTTCCCATTCATGGTAATGACATTAGTTTCACTATAATTCATAGGATTAGATTATTATTATTTGGATTAGTGAACGAACCACACTAGTTCCTGGACGTACTTACTTCCAGTAATAACCCCCCAATGTAGGTGTTTGAGGGTTTGATTCATTTAATTATACAGCCCATTAATTATTTCTATGATCATATTCTCTAGTATTTTATCCATAGTTACTGGTTCATCTAGGAATTATCTAATGATCAGAAATTCTCAGTTTCCCTCTTTACTATAAAAGCGGGTGGTCCTTCGTAATTTAATTTACTACATTAATATTTAAATAATCAGATTCAAGCCCCAAATGTCCCACACCTGTTGTTATTACATTGATTATTAGTACCCTTGTTAACTAATGACTGTATCACTTTAGGAGTTTCATGTAAGAAACCTGATATGGGTACAGTTTGTGTGCATTCAGAATAGGCATTAAGTGTCTGCTTTGCTTGTTGATCAACTAAATTGTGCAAACCTGTGAATATATCCTGCATTGACAGGACATTACCATTCTGGTATAAATACAATTTATTAAGTATCTCACCAGATAATTTTTTCTGGGTGATGATTTTAGTCATCCACTCAGCAGTTGGGTGATCCACCTCTTTGCTGAAGGAATTTAACAGTGACTCAAGCTGAAAACTAAAGGCTTGTAAAGAGTCAACTGATTGTTTTGGTGGAGATAAATCTAGTAATTGGTGAACTAGGTTTATAACAGTCTTCTCATTGTTAGCACTTGCTCCAGAAGGCTGGTATGAGTAACTATGACTATTACTTGTGTTGCCTAAGACTTCTTGCTTAGCCTCAGCTTTAATTACAGCTTCAGCTGCTGCTGCAGCTTCAACTTTTTCATTTTCTGGTTCAGATTCACTGGCTGTTGCAGCTTCACTTGGAGTTTCATCTGCAGCTTCACTTATTTCTCTGGGTTCCTGTGAGAAGCTGGTTAATTCAGTAGCCTCACGCATTGATTGATAGAATCCAGGGAATGTTGAGATGAGCTGTCTGAAAATTGATCAGACTGTGAATGAATCATTTCGTGAATTTGTATTAGATGAAATTGTAGAGAATGAAGGTTTGACGTCAGTTGTTGATCCTGTGTAGGAATCAGTATTGATTAGAGGATTCTCCTCATTTTGAGGTAGCTCATGTATTTCATCTGAGCTGGGTGCTTGCTTGGGTATAGGTCTATTATAAAAATGTTCTAACCAATCAGGAACATTTTGTGTCGCAAGCACTTTGTTGTAATGATCTAACTTGTCTTGAATTATATCTTCATAGTCGGCAAGGTCATATTCTATCAGACTCAATTCGTCTGGGTCAGTATTAGTGACAAGGAGTATGTTCCTATAAGACTCTATTGAATCCTTTACTTGGTCATATTTTTGGCTAGCCAACATTGTGGAAATTCTTAGCCTGAAGATGTCAACTGAATCAGTTCCTAAACAGTTGTCACATTTCTCAAGTAGTCTTGATAAGTGATTTTGAAAACCTTTCAAGGTTCTTCTAGTTTTTTCTGGAGTAGTCATGCTGGCTGTGGGTTTGAGCCTTATAGGGCTTATACAGCTACTTGGACAGCTATGGTACTTGCTCATATATGAAGAGCAGGTATAATTATTGACAGCCTGATATTTCCTTGAACAGGCTGGTTTTAATTTTCCTCATTTGGAGGTTAGCTACCTACCTAACAATAAGTAACTAAGATATGAGTAGTACTTTGGTATCATTACAGAGGTTCCTAGGCCTAGCTCTTCATAATCAGCTTTGGATGGGTAGTGACACTTTCAGTAACAGTCAAAGATGAACATAGAAATATGTAATAAAATATAATTACATAATAAACGGTTTATATATCCCACCCTAATGAGGGTCAGCACTACATAAATAATAATACACCAGCACTGTCTAACAGTACTAGTTATGTAATAATCCTACCTATTAATGCAGCTAATGGTGTAGACTGAATTTATACAAATCTTAGTACCGTGGCAGTCTAGAATATCCTACCTCTGTTGGGTTGGCATAATTACAATGAATGTGGTGCAATAATATGTAAAATAGTGCAATGTTTTTTTTGTGATTTTAATTAACATATACACTTACAGAAATTATGTGTATGGGAAATTTAATGAACACAAGATAATTAATTGTGTTTGGCAAGTATTCTACTGCCGTAAAAAATGTTTAACACCTGAATGTACTTCCTAATTGTGGAATATAATGATATCAGGGTTAGTAATGATTAATTGATTTATGGGATCAGTTATATGGATTAGTATATTGGATCCTGAAATCATAATGAATTCACTGACTTGAGTGAATTAGAAATTATAGATAGAATTTGGTTTAGGCTATAATGGTCAGTATGCTGACAGCCATGAATTGAAATATTTGTATAGCCCAATAATGGTAATACATATTAATTGGTGTGGGTTAGGCTAACATATGTGGTACACTGCTGGTAAGCACAGATAAGGAAATATGTTTAACCTAAATTACTACACAATGTGATTAGTAATGATTAATTAGGATAGCTTGATTCTCAGTTATCTATCCGGTTCGAAGAGGACCAAAATGTTGGCTATCTTAGGCTTTGACTCAAATATGGAATTATTTAATTATGAAATTAATATAAATCGAAGGACTATGCACTTTTGAGAAAAGAGGGAAAACAAATAAAGTGATTATTAGACTGATACTATAGAACCAGTACCTATGTATGTTAAGTCCTTTAACAATCACTTAAAGAGAATGAATGGACTGTATTCTTAATTGAGTAAAGTTAAAGCCTCAAATATCAACATTGGTTGGTTATGTCTAGACGTTCATATATATCTAAGAACCAGTGTGGTTCATAACCAGTTCATTGATGGGGTTAGTAAAATAGTAGAATCTGAACTAGAATGTAGATTTTAAAAAAATCATGAAATATGTAATACTCAATATATTGAAAGATTAATAAATGCTGCGAAATAATAAATGCAAACTTATTGAGTACTGAGCAGTAAATTATTGCGTCATATTATTCCTCCTGATCATCTTATATAGAAATATAGAGAAGTTAATAATAGCGTTTTTCAGACTTTCTACGAAACAAAGGGTAGTGTGGAGGGAACCACATTCAAAGTGCCCGCCAGAGGGAATATCTCTTATGCTAGGTGCTCCTGATTGGTGGGCGGCAGTCCGACGCGGTGCGTCTGCGCATCACCTGCACGCATGCCTGGAGGCGAGGAGGCCAGACGAGAACAGCACCTGGCTGAGAAAGGACCTGTTAGCAACGCCCCCTGGACTGTGGTTATCCAGCACCCCATATTGGCCAGCTATCATTGGACCTCGCCCATCCTCGCCCCTAGAAGCCGTCGTATTGCTTCAGCAACCTTGGGAGAAGACTTCAGCCCAAGGTGAGCCGCTGTTTTCCCCCGTTTTTTCCACATTCCCTTGTATGTTGATTACCA
Organism: Procambarus clarkii; assembly: GCF_020424385.1. Classification (NCBI taxonomy): domain Eukaryota; kingdom Metazoa; phylum Arthropoda; class Malacostraca; order Decapoda; family Cambaridae; genus Procambarus; species Procambarus clarkii. The sequence goes on along the minus strand of NW_025558888.1, from coordinate 128,077 downwards.
CATGGTTGGTCAGCCATAGCCCCTAGGCGACCGCCTCCACACTGGCGCAGTGAGTAATCGACCTACACGGTGATCAAGAGGACCTCGCCACGCTGTACACATCATTATCCTGCTGCAAGTGATTGTGACCGTGTTCAACATTACAGTGAAATTTACTATCGTCGGTTGCACCATAGATGTTCTCCAGTTTGCTAGGACTTGATTTGTGATTTTCAGCTGCGTTGTCTATGATTTTGTGTTTCCTGATTCCAGTATTTGTGCTTTATTCCCCCATTTCTTGCATTTCCCTGCGAATTTCTATACTTCGTCGTACCTCTGTTCCTGCTTCAAGAGTGCTCTACAACCCCCATGCATCCAGCAAGATTTTCGACGTTAGATTCATTTCCCAGATTTTTTGCCCTCTCTGCTGCATCAATTTTCCCCATTTTTGGCAATTTTCTCTATTTTTGGTGAATTTTGGTATATATCATTATTCTCAAGACGACGCCATCACCACGCTGCGCCGCCGCCATACTTGTTCCTACATGCTGCCAGCCCGACCCACTTGTTGGCGTCTGCTCTACCAGTTGGCTTCCGCTCCACCAGTTGGCGTTCCCACTTCCTACTAAGGTTGTCCCGTCACTTTTCTTTGCATTTACTATTTTTCTAGATATTTTACATCAGAATTAGAAGTGTTCAGTATTTTTGTACTTATAATAGGAGTGAAGAGGAAGTTGATCCCTCACGGATTCATCCTTCGTTCACGAGCGTATCCGGGCTCAGTGCTATTGTTTACTCACGGTCGTGGAGGACTCAGTGGCGTCAGCCGTACACAGGTGTTTGTTGCATCTTACTGGACTGTCTCCTACTTTGCCTTCATGAACTTTCCTTATATATATGACTCCAAGGAGTGTTATGATCTCAGCCTGCAGGAGAAACGAGTCTCCCTTCTTGAGAGTTATTCAGCAAGCCTGACCTAACTAGAAGGTCTAGCAAGTATTGAGGTGATAACGCATATGTAAAATAGTTGGTTGGATATGTGTAACAGTTTGAGATTATGGGCAATGCAGAAGAAAATAGATAAATGATTGGCTAGGAGATGTGGACATTTTGCTGGAGGCGTGAGGCTCGCTTCTGGAGGACCTTGACCTCACTTGAGTGCCAGACATCGCAGGGGGAAGCCGCGCTCCGTTGAGCTCCCGTCAGAAGGGAACCCCTAGTGATATATCTCTAAGAGAAGAGAAGTGTGCAGACGTGCCAGCTGTGGAATCGAGCTGGGGACGTGTGGTCTCAAGTCGTGGACGATAATTAGTGAATATTAAGCCGCCCGGAGGCATTATTGTGGGCCGTGTGGAGCGCCCTGACCAGACGCCGTCAGAGGGAAAGCGCCCTCGATCAGTTAATCTGTGGTAAGCACAATATACGCCAGTTCATAGTGATCGCTTGTAGTTGGTCGTGTGCCCAGCGACAGTAGCAATGTTTATTTATAGGTTAGACATGTTTTAATAAGGCAGAAAGCCTGAAATAAGAGAGTGGAGAGGGAGGAACACGGAGCGACGTCCGCCCCCTCTGAGCGCTGGCGGACGACTGAGGGAGCCTGGCTCCGGATGGAGGAAGACCCTCCCAGCGAGTGAGGACCGCCGCCAGGCGAGGTGGAGTATGGACCCGCCCAAAACGGGGGAGTCCACTCTCACTGTATGTAGAGGACAGATAGAGGTTTGAGGCAAGCATATTGTGTGGTTATTTTTGTTTATGTGTTAAAGGGGAACATTTTATTGGAACGTCGATGGGTTGCAGGTTTGTCTTTGGGGAAGAAGTTGCTGAGAACTTTGAAGCCAGCAGATGATGTAGCTGATGAGACTCCAAGGTAGTGGAGCAGAGGACCTCGAGCTGTGAGGAGAAGCAGCAGTGAAGAGGAGTGTCACGTGCTTCTGTAGAGGTGGTGTAGCAGCCAAGAGAGCTGTGGAAGAACCTAACAGAAGGGTGAAGCACCGTAGTTGTACAAGGAAACTTCATGATAGCAGCCTGGAGGAGCTGCAGAGGATCCTGGTAGTGAAGCCCGGCAGAACCTAAAGATATTAGGGTAGTGAACTTCCAGAGGTGGAAGGGGAAGTTCTGGTGGAGTACTAGTAGGGAGTTGATAGTGTTTGGTTGTCATTAGCGTGCAAGACGCAGTGAGAGGTGAGTGACTGTTGGCATTCTTATGTCAAGGAGTTTTTTTATACTGAAGTATCAATGAACATTTATACTGGTATATGTTATTGCATTCAAATGCTGATTTTCTATATATACATTATCTTGCTGATAGTGCAAAAGTGTATGTAGGCTTGACCAACTTGAGGAGGTTAATAGTATCAGGTGGTGAACCAGGAGATAGGATACCGCTTGATAAGCTGATAATAGAGTTCTGATGGTATTGGAGTGCAACCTGATTGTGATATTATAGAGTATAGGATTCATTATTATTATATGTGTGTATGTATCGTGTATGTGCTTTGTTCAGTAAATGTGTCACAATTTGCTGGTGTTTGCCCTTGTCCTAGTGAGGCTTCCCAGGAGGTAGTAAAGAAGGAGAGAGAAAGAACCAAGAACCACTGCTGTGGACAGGGTAGGAGGTAATACTAGTAAGTCATAGGGGATTGAGGAGATCATATCTTATCTAAGGAGAGAGTGGGGAGTCACAGCGGCTCGAGTGGGTGTGTGCACGTGACAACGAGGCTAAGTGTTGGAGCCGCATCCCCTAAACGTGTGACGTTGAGCCCCTCTCCAAGAGCCAGAAGCGCCAAGGGTGATCTCCTAGTATAAGCACTCTACCGAGTTGTGGGTTGGGTTGTCCGTAGAGAAGGATCAACGACGACAACACCAACCAACCCACAGTCTATAATAGGAGACATATGTGTCAAGAAAATTTGTGCTGGTGTACTAGAATCCTGAGAAAAAGAAACCATACTTCTACCCTGAACGTACCCATTCCTCTGAATTGGATGTGTTGTTCTTTAACAGGTGCATGAACTTTGAACTGTATACTCATTGCTGAATATAGATATTAGTGAATAAACTTACTTTTCAGTAACATTTGATAAATTTATTTGAGACATTGGTTAAGTGAATGATACTGATTACTTATGTGAAATTTGGAATATTGGATCATGGTGGTTGCAAATGTCCACTTTGTAGGAGAACATTACTACATATGATCATCCTACGAGTCACCAGTGAAAATACCTAGTAATAAGTGAAATGGTTCTTACCTGACATATACTTGTAGGGGTGCAATGTATGTTTACATTCTAGTTTTAAGTGCATGCTTCTAGATTTAAGTGCATGATTCTAGACTTAAGGTAATCCTAGATTTCATACATGATCTAATTCAGTGTAAGCGCTTATAATTATCCAGTCCTAGTGAGTGTTCAAGACCATACCAATTGAATTCCATCTTTTGAAAATTTTGGGGAGGGAGTAACATTGGGGGTCAGGTCATCCTAATTATTGGGGCCACCCTATTTTTCTCCAATTTTTTGGACAATCGTACAGTGGATAGTTACTTCAAACATACTGGATAATTCCTAAGCGGCAACTGCTTCCATTGGTTACAGGCTTGGAAACAGGATACTATTCTTGACCATTCATAATTTTAAGGCCTATTCCCTGACGTGTCTTATTCTTATTCATTGCTGGTTTACTTTGGCTGTGAACGTACATTTTGCAAAAAGACTAGTTCTGAGCTGTGTCTTTTCATTACCGCAAGATGCCCCGCATACGCATTAACTTGTCTGTAACTGATCTAATAACATTACCGGGAGTGTCGTACACACTGGCCAACAGAATTGTTAACTTCAGACACACACACACTATCACGGCAGACAACATCCATCATATATCTCACCTTAAGATTACAACTCCTTATTGAATGCCATATCTTTTGACACAGAACCACCACCTCATGGCTCAGGCTCCATCACAATGGCAGAACCAAACACTAGAAGACGTTCAGGCTCGCCATCATTCGATGGGAATGCCTCTGCTGTCTCTGGAGGCGCAGCTACATGCAGTCGCACCAGACGTAGGTCTCCTCCTCGTAATATTCATGGTTTGCATAGTTCTGGTTTTCAGAGACGGGCATATTTCCACTAAGGGTCCGTCTCATTCCACTCGTCATCCAGTTCGGAGTGTGTCAGCTAGCTCTCAGGATTCTGATTCAGATGACTCCACGTATCCTCGACAGTGGAATCGTCATGGTCGAAGGGATAATTCATTCCGTCAACCACCTCGAGACCTCGATTATGATGGTAAATCTGATTGGACTCCATTCTATCGCCGTTTCACATCGTATGCAGCGAAAAAAGATTGGAGTGGCACGACTTCTCGAACAAACTTGGGTTGGTGTCTTAAGGGAAAAGCTAGTGATTTTTACAACCGGCTACTAGACCGGGAACCATCAATTGATTATACTCGCATGATGCACAAACTTGTAAAGAGATTTGGAGATAGGGAGGTTTTAGACATGGCAATAATGAAATTTTCTCAGGCCCACCAGGAGAATGGTGAGGAAATCTTAGAATGGGCTGATAAGAGTCCAGCGCTTGGCCATTCGAGCCTACAAACATCTGGAACAGAGAGAGGAAGAGCAGATGGCAATCATGCGATTTGGCCAAGGTTTGTTAGATAAGCGTTTAGCAGAGTATATTTCCAACGCTAATATTTCGTCCATGGAAAAAGCCATTGATAGGGCTCAAACATTTCAGTATAATTCTGTTGCTATTCACGGGTCAGCAGGGTCATCTTCAGTTAGTTCCCAGCAGCAGAGGTCCCAAGGGCCAGCAGTGCGGATAAATGCCGTGGGTAGGCCTTCCCGATATGAACAACCAGCCAGGAGTAATGTAGCTTTCCACCTCCGCTCAAGGACACCCACAAAATCGCCAGAGTCGTCACCGGCTAATAGTTTATCAGGCCAGGGTAAGGAGGGTCTCCGGCAAACAAATGCTGGATCAGGATCCCCATCTTTTGCCGGAATGGATACAAAATTATATAAATTGACAGGCATGAACGCAAAACCAGACGAAGTCGTCTCAGGAATCTCAGGAGTTCGTGACAAATTGGACGAGGTATGTGAGGGTTTGAGGCATCACACAAACGCCATCATATCGCCTCCGGGCCAACGCACCCCATCACCTACGAGGAGTAATAATTGTTACCTATGTGGGGAAGAAGGTCATTTTGCTCGTGATTGCCAACAATCTAGGAGTAGCTGGGACGAAGGCCGTAAACAGGAAGAGCGTTCCAACGATAAGTATCATGTTTCATTTCTGGAGGAGAATCAGTCTTTAAACAAAGATGGGTCGGCTCAAGAGGCCTAGATTCGACCGATGACTTGCCAGGCCAGCAGAGCGTGGTTACACCACCTCCAAGTACACCAAGCCCTTCTCGAGGGTTCAAAACTTATAGCCTCCACTGGATATTCATCAGGAAGATTGGCCGCCTGATCAGACATTTGCAGAAGGTGCACCTGAAACGATAGCACTGGCGGACGAAAAGGACATAGGCGACGGAGAAATGTCGCAAGATGAAGATGACTTCTAACAACATGAGGGAGTGCATTTAAGGTTCCAGCAGGTAGGTGAAGAGGAAGGATTCTCTCAAGAGCAGAGTAGTTGTTTTCCCAGGGAAGATGAGGTAGACCAATCCTGCACACCCGAGGACATCGATATGCAGGAAAGGGAGGAACAAGAACAAATAACTATTAGGCAATTACGGTCTGGGTCCATGTTCTGGAACCCGATTCAAGTAGAGAACGTAATGGTGAAAGCAATAGTTGACACAGCGGCAGAGGTCACAATTATTTCTCAAGAGGTTCATCAACAGTTCAAATCCCCACCACCAGTAATAAGGCGAATCACACTCAATACCGCGGGGAAATGTATGTGTATTCCAGGAACACTGATAGGGCCAGTTACATTACTAATTGCTGGAGGGAAATTTGAAGTAAACATATATGTAGCACAAATTGAAGATAATATGCTATTGGGGCTTGATTTTATGAAACGTCAGAGCATCAGCCTGGCCTTGGCCCAATCTCAGATGATATTACAGGGACAAATTATTCCTATGCAACTGGGAAGGGAAGATACACCAGACCCAAATTCCAACCCTTGCATATCTAAAGTGGCAGTGTCTCAACACACGGTCATTGCACCTCGGTCGATGGCAAACGTCCTATATGACCTGGACAATAACATGCCCCAATACCTAGTGGAACGCTTGAACCACGGGAAGGAGCCAATTCCTTACAGAAAACAGGGCTGTTTAAAACACAATCCGAAAATGCGTTCTCAGAAGAAAGTAAAAGAAAAACTAGCAGTAGGTCAGTTTCTGGAAGGCATAGATCCAATTGCTTTCCCTTGGGATCCTGAGGGTGAGATGTGTGGAAAGTGTTGTTCTGTCAAGGAAGGAACTAAGGAGCGGCGCTTAGGTGTGAGGACCATTACTAGGGTGAACCCCTAGGAGTGAATCTTGAAAGAAAGAAGGAAAAAAAAAGCTGCAGTGTAGTGTGTAGTGTAAATAAATCATAATCAGTTCAGTGCACCAAAACAGTACTACTTCATTCAATCACAAGAATTAGATCAACAATACACCATATCAGTACAATACTCATGAACAATTTCACAAAGAAATTCATTTTATATTTAAATTGTTAAATGTTTTCTTTTAATCAACCAGAAACATTCTCTTCTGTTGCTAAATATACCATTCCACCCTTCAATATGAAGCCGGTGAAGGGTTCGTTCCAAAAAGACATACTAAGTTTAAATTAAGTTTCCAATACACCCCTTGTTTTATAGGGACGGGGGGAGTGTGGAGGGAACCACATTCAAAGTGCCCGCCAGAGGGAATATCTCTTACGCTAGGTGCTCCTGATTGGTGGGCGGCAGTCGGACGCGGTGCGTCTGCGCATCACCTGCACGCATGCCTGGAGGCGAGAGGGAGGCCAGACGAGAACCGCACCTGGCTGAGAAAGGACCTGTTAGTAACGCCCTCAGGACTGTGGTTATCCAGCACCCCATATTGGCCAGCTATCATTGGACCTCGCCCATCCTCGCCCCTAGAAGCCGTCGCATTGCTTCAGCAACCTTGGGAGAAGACTTCAGTCCAAGGTGAGCCGCTGTTTTCTCTACATTCCCTTGTATGTAGATTACCACGTGGTTGGTCAGCCATAGCCCCTAGGCGACCGCCTCCACAGTAGTCTTATCTGTAAGATGACGTCACTAAGTCCATCTCGCTACTCGTCCTCGTGATCACAAGATCACGAGGACGAGTATGGAGTAGAGTCATAAAATAAAGAAGAAACACCAGTGGTGAACATCGTAGGTGAAGGAAGAAATTTGGTACATCCTCGTCTACACGCTGCAATCAGGGAAATTTGAGTAGCAATTAATTAGGCTATAAATTATTCCAATATTCACTGAAATTGGAATTAAAATGGATAAGCAACTAACAATGTATTGTTGGTCTTCTCACACTTAACGACAAATACACAATCATGAATGATGCATCAAACCAGAAAAGTATACTTAACATGAGCTTGTTGAAACACTAAGGCCTGCCGATATCGCGTCTGCCAGTCCCTGACGTTCACTGCTGTTTACGTGTGATTACGGGCCGTGACTATTTGTTGACGCGTAATTAAACTGTGGAGTACTGTAGACCACGTAATGGTATTAAATGGATGCCGTCTGTGGGGGCACGTGTGCACCCTGCGACGCCTTGTGCTTGAGTCCTGCCTCCTTCCTCCCACCACACTCAGTCCCGCATGCGCAGAGACGCTCATAGCGATCCCGGACGTAAACCATTTCGGTTTCTTATTAATTATTTGGGGAACGGAAGGAGTACAATTTAAACTATAATCGCCAATAAATATATTGGATAATATTACCTGTTCTCGTAAGGCAATTGATCTAATTAACATTGCAAAAATTGAACGGAACGGTTGACGTGTTTTTATTTTATGCCACAGTAATATTTTACTGGAATAATTAATTTGGTTAAATACCCGAGCTAAGTACAGATAAGCATGCAAAATGGTTATTGACTTCATAAAGAACTATTATTTTAGAAGCAAAGAGTAATTAACTGAACTCTATATTTCTCCAACGTGTGTGGAAGATTTCATGTTTAAGCCTGCAATCGACGCTTGGCGCCATGATGGGTGGGAATTTTCTTGCTAAATAATACCTTACTATAGAAACGCTAACGCTGTTACTTCTACGTGTTAGTGTTATTTGTAAATATTAGTATTAGAAGTTAAGGAAGAATAATCTGTTGGTTATTTCCAACATATAGATAGTATGAGATGCGACATATATATATATATATATATATATATATATATATATATATATATATATATATATATATATATATATATATATATATATATATATATATAACCATTTCGGTTTATATATATTTACAGGGTATATAGGGTATTATAGATATATACAGGGGACGGACAGGGAACGGACGCTGGGAGGAGGCTCTGCCAGCCATGTGCCATTATCTTGTGACATCCTGACCTCACCGGGCCCAGACTCAACAGTGTGCAGTGTGAACATCCTGGGAAGGTGTGAGAGTGGCGGGAAGTGTCCAGGGTGAACTATCGCAAGCAAAAACAATCAAACAAGTGGATTGGCAGTGTGGAATCGTTTGAACTGCAGTGAGGGCCAACAAGGGCGCCCTGAGGGGCTCCCTCCGTTATGGTGGCGTGGGTGGGGGGTGGGGGGATTGGGTGTTGTTGTGTGGTCAGTCGAGGGGGGGGGGGGGTGACCAGTGTGTAAGTGTTTATGAAAATATCCCTGAAAAATAGATACCTCGGCTCTCGGGAAACTGGTATCGTGTTTTAAGTGCATCGAGTCCACAGTGAACCAGTTTATATTGTGCAGTGATATATCACGAGATTATACAAACGTGTTAGTATCACCCCTCTGACCCCCCCCCCCCACTCCCCATACCCGCTAGTGTGTACCGTCACCCAACCCAAGAGTCACCCTCTCCCCCTGCCCCAACCGCGACCGCTACCTCCCTGTGTCCACCCCCCTCACGCTACTTCCGCCCAGCGCCCACCCTGAGCCCGCCCAGCGCCCGTCCAGCACCCACCCAGCGCCCGCCCAGCGCCTGCCCAGCGCCCGCCCAGCGCCCGCCCAGCGCCTGCCCAGCGCCCGCCGATGTCGCAGGTCACGACTGACAGCCAGGCTTCTCTCAGCCAAGAGGAGCCATCAATCGACGACAGGTATGGCACATGCCAAGTGTGTGACAAGGTGTGGAGACTCAAGCGCAACGGAGATGTGCGCAAGCATGCTCACAACGGAACCGATTGTCCGGGTATGTGGCGCCCTCTCAAAGAGGGTATCAATCAAGGCCCTACACCAGCAGTCAGGGAAAACACCTCCAACAGCTTCATTTCGACTGAGAACCTACTAGAAGCCATCAAAGCAACATCGGTTGGAACCTTGCAGCACATCCCCAAAGCTGCCCGGCCCCAGGCAGCAGCCAAACTATCCAGCCTCTTGAAAAAGGTCAATGACTCCCCCGGAACTATCCAAGCATGGCACAACCTTCTCCTGTTTGGAAACATATGCCTAGCTGTCCCTGCAAGGAGAGACAAATCACTAGCTTCGTCGGTCATTATGGCTATAAATAGTTTTCCTAGAGAGGACAACCAGGCACCCCTCCCCACCCGTGCCAAAAACACCCACGGCAGGAAAGGTATCAACAGCAGAACCGAGGCATCCAAAATCAGAGCAACAGTCAGCAAGAAAATAGAAGAAGGCAACACAATAGGGGCGATCAGAGTCATCACCAGTGAAGACACAGTTGCCACCAGGGATGCCAATACAGCACAAGCCCTGAGGGAAAAACACCCACCCAGAGCTCCTCGTGACGACAGTGTCCCCCTAGTCGGTGTCACCAGAGCAGAACCCCTGTGTGTGCTCGAATCCATGGTGCACAAAGCAGCTTTATCCTTCCCACCAGGATCAGCAGGTGGGTTCACAGGACTACGACCCAACCACATCAAACAAATGCTCAACCCTGCACTGGGAGACATTGCACAGGGCCTCCTGGTGGAACTAACTAGATTCGCCAACACATGTCTAGCTGGCAACATACCAGAGACCATACGGCCTCTCTTTTTTGGCGCTACCCTCTGTGCCCTGAGGAAAAAAGATGGAGGAATCAGACCGATAGCTGTGGGCAATTCACTCCGGCGTCTCGTCGTTAAGGCTGCTGCTAGAGCAGTTAGTCAGGCAGCAGCCGACATGCTGAAGCCAAAACAGCTTGGGTTTGGCATTCCCCAAGGGTGTGAGGCAGCGGCTCATGCAGCTAGAGCCTACATTGCCAACATTACGAATGAAAAAGCCCTGATAAAGCTGGACTTCAAAAATGCTTTCAATCTGGTTAGAAGGGATGCAGTACTCAGTGCAGTTCATCGCCTTTTTCCTTCCCTCTACCCGTTTGTAAACTCATGCTACAGCAAGAATCTAACTCTGCTTTTTGGGGAACATGAAATTGAATCACAAGGTGTCCAACAAGGTGACCCCCTTGCTCCTTTTCTGTTCTGCCTAGTTATCAAGAAAGTCACCGATAACCTGTCCAGTGAGCTCAACATTTGGTTTTTGGATGATGGTACTCTAGCCGGCTCCCCAGCCTCACTCTTGGACGACATAAGAATAATCCAGGAGCAAGGAGCAAGCCTAGGCCTCACCCTGAACCCTTCCAAGTGCGAAATAACCTCCACCAACCAGCACATAATAGAGCAAATAAAGGTTGTTTTGCCTGACATTCATACAACCAACCCTGAGGACAGCACACTCCTAGGTGCTCCTCTTGGAAGGAATGCCATCGACGGGGTCCTCGGTAAGAAGATCACTGACCTGAAGAGGATGAACGAGAGGATTGAAGACATCGATGCTCATGATGCACTTTACCTCATCACCAGATGCTTGTCCCTCCCCAGGCTGACCTACTTTCTAAGATGTTCGCCATCTTTCAACAATATTAAATTAGAAGAGTATGACAGCTTGCTGAAATCAACACTAGAAAAAGCCCTCAATCTTTCCCTCAGCGACTCACAGTGGAAACAGGCCTCCCTTCCTGTCAGACTCGGGGGCCTTGGCGTGCGCACAGCAACACAAATTGCTGTACCAGCGTTCCTGTCCTCTTCAGTGGGGTCTGACAACTTGGTGAAGGAAATCCTACCTGAGCACCTAGTTCAACAGGCAGGGGTGCATGATCCCAGCTTCACAGACTGCACAACCAAATGGGTCTCTCTCGCAGGACCAGCACCCCAACCACCGCCTTCTGAAGCCCATAAGCAATCCAGCTGGGATCGCCCCATTGCCGACCAAGAAGCTGCAACTTTGCTAGAAGCTGCAACAACACCACATGACACTGCCCGACTTAGAGCTGTAGCAGCTCCCCATGCAGGTGATTTTCTATTAGCAACCCCAATGTCAGCAACCGGCACCCGTCTCACACCGCAGGCCCTCCGAATTGCCGTGGCTCTCCGCCTAGCTGCCCCAATCCACACCGAATACAGGTGTATTTGCGGCGAGGCAGAGGCCGACAGATATGGACAGCATGGCCTTCTTTGCCAAAGGACGGGAGGATGGCATGCAAGACACGGCGAGGTTAATGACATTATTAAGAGAAGCCTTACTACAGCCGGTTGTCCAGCAGAGAGAGAGCCCCGTTACCTAATGTCCCGCAACTCTGATGAGCCTGTCGGTCGCCCAGACGGAATTACGGTGAACCCCTGGAAGAATGGTAGACAGTTGGTGTGGGACTACACTTGCGTTTCAACTTTAGCCAATACCTATGTTGACTTCAGTGCTACACAAGCAGGAGGAGCTGCCAATCACCGGGAAGCGGCCAAGTCACGTAAATACAGAGACCTTGAGTACCACTACAATTTTGTCCCCATTGCCTCAGAGACACTTGGTGCCTGGGGTAAAAGTGCTGCTAACTTTTTGAAGGAGTTGGGGTCTAAGCTAATCGAAACAACTAGAGACCCTAGAGCTGCCAGTTTTCTTTTTCAGCGCCTTAGTGTGGCAATCCAGAGAGGAAATGCTCACTGCATCCACGGTTCCTGCCCGCCATCTGAGGAGCTGGAGGAGCTTTTCAACTTGTGACAAGCAGCCTTGTACCCTGCATGTAATCAATATTGTAACTTTTTTTTTGTGTAATGACATTTTCAAATAAAGTTAGATAAATATACATACTTAACAAAAGAATAGGGGTGGTAGGAGAAGAAAATATCAAAGTGTTCAGTGAGGATCCACAAGGTCTTCTCTGAGTACTCTTTATTTTCTTCTCCGAGGCTATGGGTCCCTACACTTGCACCAGAGGTGGTACCCCTTCTAGGTATATATATATATATATATATATATATATATATATATATATATATATATATATATATATATATATATATATATATTTAGAAATAAAATGAATTTTGGAGAATTGATCTTTGAATTACCATCGACAGTGAAAAGAAACGTAAGAAAGATAGAGAAAATTCGTGTTAGAATTATTAATCTTACTTTTTCGGTCATATTTAATAATATATATATATATATATATATATATATATATATATATATATATATATATATATATATATATATATATATATATATATATATATATATATATATATATATATATATATATATATATATATATTATGAGCTTCTTACATTTTCAAGGACTAGTTTACACATAACAAACATCATACATATACTCGTTTTGGGTGAGGTGACAAAGCTATGACAGAACGCGAATCAATGGGTATGAAAAGAAGAATGGAAGTAACTGCAATAGGCCTATTGGTCCATACTTTCTCTTGCTGCTTCTATGTTGGTTCGGGGTCTTGAAGTGGGAAGAATATAGTTGTGCATTAATTGGCTGTTGATTGCTGGTGTTGACTTTTTGATGTGTAGTGCCTCGCTGATGTCGAGTCTCCTGATTTCGCTGTATTTATCTTTTGCAACAGGATGCAAAAGAAAGCAATTACAAAAAATAAGATTAAAAGAAAGAAGACAAGAATGTCGAAAAAGAGGAATGAAGACAAAGAGGGAAACAAATCAAAATCCAGACCACGCCCGGGGCAATGAAAATGTTGATCTTGACAAAGGTAACACAGAGTGCTTGCCAATTCTTATATATATGTAAAGTGTTTCTTGTCTGGTAATGCGGGGTGCTAGATCAGTCCACGGTTGGCTCAGGGCGTGTATATGAGTGTGTGTGTGGTGTTCACTGCTGGCTCAGGACGAATGTGTGCTCACGGTGAATGTGTTCACTGTTGGCTCAGGACGAGTGTGTTGTTCACTGTTGGCACAGGGCGAGTGTGTTGTTCACTGTTGGCACAGGGTGAGTGTGTTGTTCACTGTTGGCTCAGGGCGAGTGTGTTGTTCACTGTTGGCTCAGGGTGAGTGTGTTGTTCACTGTTGGCTCAGGGTGAGTGTGTTGTTCACTGTTGGCTCAGGGTGAGTGTGTTGTTCACTGTTGGCTCAGGGTGAGTGTGTTGTTCACTGTTGGCTCAGGGTGAGTGTGTTGTTCACTGTTGGCTCAGGGTGAGTGTGTTGTTCACTGTTGGCACAGGGTGAGTGTGTTGTTCACTGTTGGCTCAGGGTGAGTGTGTTGTTCACTGTTGGCTCAGGGTGAGTGTGTTGTTCACTGTTGGCACAGGGTGAGTGTGTTGTTCACTGTTGGCTCAGGGTGAGTGTGTTGTTCACTGTTGGCTCAGGGTGAGTGTGTTCACTGTTGGCTCAGGGTGAGTGTGTTGTTCACTGTTGGCTCAGGGTGAGTGTGTTGTTCACTGTTGGCTCAGGGTGAGTGCCAACTAGTAGAAAATGCAACATTCCGCCACTGATCAGAGAAGACTGCAAATACTGGAAGCTATACTCATGAAAGAAAAACAAAGTATCCAACCTAAAAAACAAATCCATAGGTGCCGTGATGAGGGTTCGAACCAATCCATTGGGAGGTTCGAACCTATGCACTGGTGGATAGATACCTTGCCTGCGCTCAGACCCAGACCTCACCCTACACAGCACGGGTAACGACAGCATCGCTACCGAGTTCTCAGCTCACCGCCTGACCCAGTGTTTGATTGGCATCGATCCCCATTATTTCCCTATTTTTTCACCTATGTGTGATTACTTCACCTTACCCACCCCTTACACACACACACACACACAACCTCACCTCTTTCACTCGTGCATTTAAGATAAATTTGCACCTTGTATATATATTCCTTAACTGAAGATGTTTCAGTGGAATGAAACAATGTAGAAAATATGCCCTTCAACATTCATTAGAGTTTCTGTACAACACAATCGATGATCATGAAAATCGTTTGATTCGTCTGACGGGCGTTGAGGGAATGTGTTCTGAATTCAGGAGACACATAGAGCAGTCAGGAGTTTACTGTGACTCTTATCAACCCTCCAGGCGGTGACCAAGGAGGTATTTTGGAAACCAGGTGATGGCAGCCAATGAGGCAGCAGATCCAATATTCTGAAAAAGGTGGTTGGTGGGTTCTTAAGTGGGTGGGCGTGATTCTGTCTCTATTGGTCCGGAACATATTTGATCTAAGCTTGGGTGTGAAAGCGTCCATTCCTGAAAGAGACGCCACAATGACAGGAAGTGTCGAAGTGGCTCCCTTTGTTCTAAGAGTCATCACTCTCAAGCTGCTATTCGTCACTTATCGCTGAACAAGGATTCGCCCGGAATCTGGAATTATTCGCCCTAACCGATCAAGTGATTTGCCGCGCTGGCACGTAGTCTTGTGAGTCAGCCCACCTCCGTGCTGACGAGTAGTCCTGTGAGTCAGCGCACCTCCGTGCTGACGAGTAGTCCTGTGAGTCCGCCCACCTCCGTGCTGGCGAGTAGTCCTGTGAGTCAGCCCACCTCCGTGCTGACGAGTAGTCCTGTGAGTCAGCCCACCTCAGTGCTGACGAGTAGTCCTGTGAGTCAGCCCACCTCCGTGCTGACGAGTAGTCCTGTGAGTCAGCCCACCTCCGTGCTGACGAGTAATCCTGTGAGTCAGCCCACCTCCGTGCTGACGAGTAGTCCTGTGAGTCAGCCCACCTCCGTGCTGACGAGTAGTCCTGTGAGTCAGCCCACCTCCGTGCTGACGAGTAGTCCTGTGAGTCAGCCCACCTCCGTGCTGACGAGTAGTCCTGTGAGTCAGCCCACCTCCGTGCTGACGAGTAGTCCTGTGAGTCAGCCCACCTCCGTGCTGACGAGTAGTCCTGTGAGTCAGCCCACCTCCGTGCTGACGAGTAGTCCTGTGAGTCAGCCCACCTCCGTGCTGGCGAGTAGTCCTGTGAGTCAGCCCACCTCCGTGCTGACGAGTAGTCCTGTGAGTCAGCGCACCTCCGTGCTGACGAGTAGTCCTGTGAGTCAGCCCACCTCCGTGCTGACGAGTAGTCCTGTGAGTCAGCGCACCTCCGTGCTGACGAGTTGTCCTGTGAGTCAGCGCACCTCCGTGCTGACGAGTAGTCCTGTGAGTCAGCCCACCTCCGTGCTGACGAGTAGTTCTGTGAGTCAGCCCACCTCCGTGCTGACGAGTTGTCCTGTGAGTCAGCCCACCTCCGTGCTGACGAGTAGTCCTGTGAGTCAGCCCACCTCCGTGCTGACGAGTTGTCCTGTGAGTCAGCGCACCTCCGTGCTGACGAGTAGTCCTGTGAGTCAGCGCACCTCCGTGCTGACGAGTTGTCCTGTGAGTCAGCGCACCTCCGTGCTGACGAGTAGTCCTGTGAGTCAGCCCACCTCCGTGCTGACGAGTAGTCCTGTGAGTCAGCCCACCTCCGTGCTGACGAGTAGTTCCTGTGAGTCAGCCCACCTCCGTGCTGACGAGTTGTCCTGTGAGTCAGCCCACCTCCGTGCTGACGAGTAGTCCTGTGAGTCAGCCCACCTCCGTGCTGACGAGTTGTCCTGTGAGTCAGCGCACCTCCGTGCTGACGAGTAGTCCTGTGAGTCAGCGCACCTCCGTGCTGACGAGTTGTCCTGTGAGTCAGCGCACCTCCGTGCTGACGAGTAGTCCTGTGAGTCAGCCCACCTCCGTGCTGGCGAGTAGTCCTGTGAGTCAGCCCACCTCCGTGCTGACGAGTAGTCATGTGAGTCAGCCCACCTCCGTGCTGACGAGTAGTCCTGTGAGTCAGCCCACCTCCGTGCTGACGAGTTGTCCTGTGAGTCAGCGCACCTCCGTGCTGACGAGTAGTCCTGTGAGTCAGCCCACCTCCGTGCTGACGAGTAGTCCTGTGAGTCAGCCCACCTCCGTGCTGACGAGTTGTCCTGTGAGTCAGCCCACCTCCGTGCTGACGAGTAGTCCTGTGAGTCAGCCCACCTCCGTGCTGACGAGTTGTCCTGTGAGTCAGCGCACCTCCGTGCTGACGAGTAGTCCTGTGAGTCAGCGCACCTCCGTGCTGACGAGTTGTCCTGTGAGTCAGCGCACCTCCGTGCTGACGAGTAGTCCTGTGAGTCAGCCCACCTCCGTGCTGACGAGTAGTCCTGTGAGTCAGCCCACCTCCGTGCTGACGAGTAGTTCCTGTGAGTCAGCCCACCTCCGTGCTGACGAGTTGTCCTGTGAGTCAGCCCACCTCCGTGCTGACGAGTAGTCCTGTGAGTCAGCCCACCTCCGTGCTGACGAGTTGTCCTGTGAGTCAGCGCACCTCCGTGCTGACGAGTAGTCCTGTGAGTCAGCGCACCTCCGTGCTGACGAGTTGTCCTGTAAGTCAGCGCACCTCCGTGCTGACGAGTAGTCCTGTGAGTCAGCCCACCTCCGTGCTGGCGAGTAGTCCTGTGAGTCAGCCCACCTCCGTGCTGACGAGTAGTCCTGTGAGTCAGCCCACCTCCGTGCTGACGAGTAGTCCTGTGAGTCAGCCCACCTCCGTGCTGACGAGTAGTCCTGTGAGTCAGCCCACCTCCGTGCTGACGAGTAGTCCTGTGAGTCAGCCCACCTCCGTGCTGACGAGTAGTCCTGTGAGTCAGCCCACCTCCGTGCTGACGAGTAGTCCTGTGAGTCAGCCCACCTCCGTGCTGACGAGTAGTCCTGTGAGTCAGCCCACCTCCGTGCTGACGAGTAGTCCTGTGAGTCAGCCCACCTCCGTGCTGACGAGTAGTTCCTGTGGCGTAGTCAGTTCAACCTCAAATTTGCATGAGGAAGATTTTTCCAGTCGTGCCGCAAATGGATTCAAGATGCTCACTTTCTTGCCATGATGCGCTCTGCGACGCTAGCTGCTCTGCGACGCTAGCTGCTCTGCGCTCTGCGACGCTAGCTGCTCTGCGCTCTGCGACGCTAGCTGCTCTGCGACGCTAGCTGCTCTGCGCTCTGCGACGCTAGCTGCTCTGCGCTCTGCGACGCTTGCTGCTCTGCGCTCTGCGACGCTAGCTGCTCTGCGCTCTGCGACGCTAGCTGCTCTGCGCTCTGCGACGCTAGCTGCTCTGCGCTCTGCGACGCTATCTGCTCTGCGCTCTGCAACGCTAGCTGCTCTGCGCTCTGCGACGCTAGCTGCTCTGCGCTCTGCGACGCTAGCTGCTCTGCGCTCTGCGACGCTATCTGCTCTGCGCTCTGCGACGCTAGCTGCTCTGCGCTCTGCGACGCTAGCTGCTCTGCGCTCTGCGACGCTAGCTGCTCTGCGCTCTGCGACGCTAGCTGCTCTGCGCTCTGCGACGCTAGCTGCTCTGCGCTCTGCGACGCTAGCTGCTTTGCGCTCTGCGACGCTAGCTGCTCTGCGCTCTGCGACGCTAGCTGCTCTGCGCTCTGCGACGCTAGCTGCTCTGCGCTCTGCGACGCTAGCTGCTCTGCGCTCTGCGACGCTAGCTGCTCTGCGCTCTGCGACGCTAGCTGCTCTGCGCTCTGCGACGCTAGCTGCTCTAAGCTCTGCGACGCTAGCTGCTCTAAGCTCTGCGACGCTAGCTGCTCTAAGCTCTGCGACGCTAGCTGCTCTGCGCTCTGCGATGCTAGCTGCTCTACGTTCTGCGATGCTAGCTGCTCTGCGATGCTAGCTGCTCTGCGCTCTGCGACGTTAGCTGCTCTACGCTTTGCGACGTTAGCTGCTCTACGCTTTGCGACGCTAGATGCTCTGCGCTCTGCGACGCTAGATGCTCTGCGCTCTCCCTCGAGACCACTGCAGCCGGTAACAGCAAGCTGTTCATCCGGACAATTAATCCATCTGTCTACAGACGAGTCTCTTGGGTGTTTGGTGAAATTGTGTCGAGCGCGCACCCTTGGTGTGGTGTGGACCCCTGAGTGACCTACAAGGTGTGGTGTGGACCCCTGAGTGACGTACAAGGTGTGGTGCGGGCCCCTGAGTGACGTACAAGGTGTGGTGCGGGCCCCTGAGTGACGTACGAGGTGTGGTGCGGGCCCCTGAGTGACGTACGAGGTGTGGTGCGGGCCCCTGAGTGACGTACGAGGTGTGGTGCGGGCCCCTGAGTGACCTACAAGGTGTGGTGCGGGCCCCTGAGTGACGTACAAGGTGTGGTTCGGGCCCCTGAGTGACGTACAAGGTGTGGTGCGGGCCCCTGAGTGACGTACAAGGTGTGGTGCGGGCCCCTGAGTGACGTACGAGGTGTGGTGCGGGCCCCTGAGTGACGTACAAGGTGTGGTGCGGGCCCCTGAGTGACGTACGAGGTGTGGTGCGGGCCCCTGAGTGACGTACAAGGTGTGGTGCGGGCCCCTGAGTGACGTACAAGGTGTGGTGCGGGCCCCTGAGTGACGTACGAGGTGTGGTGCGGGCCCCTGAGTGACGTACGAGGTGTGGTGCGGGCCCCTGAGTGACGTACGAGATGTGGTGCGGGCCCCTGAGTAACGTACGAGATGTGTATGTCACTCAACAAGAACCAATTCAAAAACGTTCCCACACTGACCTACAATCCCATTCCCACTCAAACCCACCCACATCCCCATCCATATATTCCCTCATACACACACACACATCCCCATCCACATATTCCCTCATACACACACATCCCCATCCACATATTCCCACATACACACACATCCCCTCCACATATTCCCACATACACACACATCCCCTCCACATATTCCCACATACACACACATCCCCATCCACATCCCTGCCCCCACTCAAAAGCTCCGCCACATCTCCCTCCCTCCCACACCCCATTCCTACCCTTCTATCCCTATCCTCCTTCCGCCAAGTTGCCCCCTCCCCCTTTTTCCTTCCTGTCCTCCCTCCCCTTTCACCCCATACCCTCCCGCTCCCTTCCCTTTCACTTGAATCCCCGCTCCACACCCCAGTATCCTCTGAGACCCTGTTATCCACCTCACAAATCCTCACACCCATGGAACAGCTTTCCCCACCAGCAGAACACTCACCAATTAGGCGATTTGAGAAGGGACAGAAGAAAGTGAGCCTCAAGGCAATGTACACTAACATAGATGGAATTACAAATAAAGCAAATGAGCTTGGAGAAAGGGTACTAGAGGAAAACCCAGACATAATAGCACTCACAGAAACAAAGCTAACGGAAACCATAACAAATGCAGTGTTCCCACAGGAATATTATGTTATGAGAAAAGAGAGAGTTGGAAGAGGTGGTGGTGGTGTAGCTCTGCTGGTAAGAAAAGGCTGGGATTTTGAGGAGATGGTTATTCAGGGCTGTTAGGGTTTCAGTGAATACATAGCAGGTACAATAACAACTGGAAGACAAAAAAATTATAGTCGTAGTCATATATAATCCACCACCAAATGACAGAAGACTCAGACAGGAATATGATAGAAACAACATGGCCACCATTAACATAACAGAGACAGCAGCTTCTGTTGCTAGCAGGAACGGATCTGGCCTACAAATCATGAGAGACTTCAACCAAAGGAAAATAGATTGGAAGAACAGAGATCCGCATGGAGAACCAGAAACATGGAGAGCTAAGCTGCTGGACGTGGCAACAAGACACTTTCTAAGCCAGCACATCAAGGAACCAACAAGAATGAGAGAAGATGAACCAGCCATGATCGATCTGATATTTACCCTAAATGAGTGGGATATAAGGGAAGTTAAGATGCAAGCACCCTTGTGAATGAATGACCACAGTGTATTAAACATTGAGTACCTGCTAGAGCTAGGAATTATCTTCCCTAAAAAAGAACTAGGAAACAAAAGGCTGGCATACCGAAAGGAAAACTATGAGGAGATGAGACGTTTCCTAATGGAAATACCTTGGGACACAAACCTCAGAGCTAAGTCTGTACATGATATGATGGACTATGTCACCCAAAAGTGTCAGGAGGCAGTAAACAGTTTCATCCCGTCCCAAAGGGAAAAATCCGAGAAGCAACAGAAGAATCCATGGTATAATAGGGCATGTATGGACGCAAAGGGACTGAACAAAAGGGCATGGAGGAACTTCCGGAATAACAGAACACCAAAAAGCAGAGAGAGATACCAGAGAACTAGGAATGAGTATATTAGTGTGAGAAGAGAAGCAGAGAAAAATTATGAAAATGATATAGCAAACAAAGCCAAGACCGAACCAAAGCTACTCCATAGTCACATCAGTAGGAAAACAACAGTGAAAGAACATGTAATGAAACTTAGAACAGGCGACGACAGGTATACAGAGAATGACAAAGAGGTGTGTGAAGAACTCAACAAGAGATTCCAGGAGGTCTTCACAATAGAACAAGGTGAGGTCACTGTGCTAGGAGAAAGGGAAGTAAACCAGGCAGCCTTTTCCATCTGATCACCACTTGGTCCGGGAGACATCTCCTGTCACGCAGGGTGCAGTCGCGTCTCTACAGATCTCCAGTATCAGCTCTTGATACTGGTAATGGCTCAAAAGGGCCACCACTTACGAGCTATTCATGCCCGTGCCACCTTTTGGGTGGCTTCATCTTCATCAATCAATTCAATCTGTTTAAAATCACGGAAGACATCTTCCGTCACGCAGGGTGCAGTCGCACCTCCACAGATCTCCAGTATCATCTATTGATACTGGTGATGGCTCAAAAGGGCCACCACTTACGAGCTATTCATGCCAGTGCCACCTTTTGGGTGGCTTCATCTTCATAACACATTCACAAGGGAGACATCTCCCGCCATGCAGGGTGCATTCGCACCTCCACAGATCTCCAATATCAGCTCTTGATACTGGTAATGGCTCAAAAGGGCCACCACTTACGGGCTATTCATGCCCGTGCCACCTTTTGGGTGGCTTAATCTTCATCAATCATTAATCAATCAATCAGGCAGCCTTGGAAGGATTCGAAATTACAAGTGAGGAGGTCAAGAGACACTTGCTGGATCTGGATGTTAGAAGCGCTGTTGGTCCAGACGGGATCTCATCATGGGTACTACAAGACCACGCACTAGAAAGTGAAGGGACGACGACGTTTCTGTCCGTCCTGGACCATTCTCAAGTTGATTGTCTCCGACTTGAGTATGATTTGAGTATATCTAGAGATATTAGAAAGAACTTTTTTAGTGTCAGAGTGATTGACAAATGGAGTGCATTAGGAAGTGATGTGGTGGAGGCTGACTCCATACACAGTTTCAAGTGTAGATATGATAGAGCCCAGTAGGCTCAGGAACCTGTACACCTGTTGACTGACGGTTGAGAGGCGGGACCAAAGAGCCAGAACTCAGCCCCTGCAAGCACAATTAGGTGAGTACATTCCCTCATACATACACATCCCCATCCACATTCCCTCATACACACATCACCATCCACATATTCCCTCATTCACACACATCCCCATCCACATCCCCACATGTACACACATCACCATCCACTTTCCCACATACACACACATCCCCCATACACATTCCCTCATACACAAATGAGCAGTAACAGCTCTGAATGAAAGCTGAAAGCATTAGCAGAAAGCAGCAAATGAAAGCACTAACCTCACAGGAGGAGCTAGATGCACGAGCCAGTTACTGGAAAGGAAAAGGGCTGTAGTAGTAATATGTGTTAAGGAACAAGAGGGTTCCACAAGGGAAGAATGGAGGTCCAAGGACAAAGCAGCAGTGGCAGGGATACTAAAGGAGATAGGTCTGGAAGGGGCTGAAACAGACATAGAAAAGTTTCCCCGGATTGGCCAGTACAACAAAGACAAAGACCGGTTGATCAAGGTAGTGCTCAAAAACGAGTGCATCAAAGAGGACATACTAGTAAAAAAGAGCAAACTGAAATATGTAACGAATTACAGACAGGTATTCCTTCAGAGGGACATGGCCAGGGAAGAGATAATACAGGCAGCAGATGCAAGGAAAAGGCGCAGGCTGAGGGAAGGGAGCCAGGGAACCTCAACCCCCAACCCAGCAATCCCAGAGGGGTGTGTGGAACCCCAACCCAACTTGGGAACCCCAGAGGAAACTGCAACTGTAGGAACCGACCTGTGAGATTTAAATTTATTTAATTTATATGAATTTATATAGAATTTATATTTACGTTAATTTATATATTTCGATAGCAATTTGTATGATGATAAGTGGACTGTATTTCTGCAATAATCTCACAAATCGATCCACTACACATTAGGGGGGGTTTATATTGAATTTATATATATGCAGCCAATCAAACTACAGTATTAAACTACATATATTGTTAAACATTTAAGAGGTTCCTTATCTTATTTTACAGCAGGCCTTAGTCCACCAGGTATAACTAGGGTGTAGACACCAAATTTTCCTCGTGTGAGGTAGCTTCCATCACCCAGTAACTGGTACACAAAGCATGCTTCCTTGTCTTGACCTGTCAAAAGGGCGCTAGCTGTAAAGCCAGAATCCTAATATATGACAGCTATATCAGAGAAAACACTGTACATTGAACCATAAAGACCAAGGCTTAATTACCTTGTTTGAGTCGATCATTTGTGATCTAACCTGCTCACCCAATATCTACCTGACATAAATGGCCATAAATGAAAGATAAACGGGTTTCGGAAAGACACCTCCCTTGTATTTGCTGACAGCGTGTTGATGAAGGAAGACCACTACTCTGATCTTCGTCACACTTCGTCGAAGAGAATTAACAGGAACCGAGTTTGCTCCCGTGCCTCTGGTCTAAGTACAATAACAATGGCTGACCACTCCCTCCTCACTGACGCCTCCCTCACTTTGTAGAGATGTCAGTAACTGATTGAATGGTCACATTTACTCTATTTTAATATTGATAATTAAGTTAATTTATATGAGATGTTTTTATGATGGTAAAGTCCAAAAACTAATGTATTTAAGAATAATTCCCACCATAACAGGTGGTGAATTTATAATAGTATGTGGTAATGATATCCCGTTTTCTATAGACGGAAAGTTCCACTACAAGTTACATTTTCTATGGGTTAACTTGTTTATACAACACAGCAGCAATATTATCTGCATGTTGAATTAATATTAGTTAATGGTGTCGGATTTTCCAACAGCAACATCCCAACTCACCACCCTATAGGTGGGGAGTTCCACCATTCCACTCAATTCCACCCTCCCTCTCTACCCCGAGTACCCCCTTCCCTCCCTCCCCTTGGTCTTCCTCCTGCCCCAAGCTGGCCCAGACACGAACTAAGTCCTCCATCCCCCACCCCAGTTCTAAGCCATCCTTTCCCCTGCCCCTCCTTCCCCCCCACCCCACCTCCTTTAGAACCCCTGGTAACTACCCCACAGAAGGATGAGCTTACCCAAGCAGCAAAAAACCATGGAACACCTTTCTGCACTTGTGGGGAGGGTAGGCGAAAATGGATATAGGAAATTGAGCTTCAAGGTAATGTACTGAAACGTCGATGGGATTACCAACAAAGCAAGTGAACAGGCAGAAAGGGCGCAGGAAGAAAACCCAAATGTAATAGGACTCACAGAAACAAAATTGTCAGGAGCCATAACAAATGCTGTGTTTCCAAAGGACATTTATATAGTAAGGAAAGAAAGAGACGGGAAAGGACGAGGAGGAGTGGCTCTGCTGTTCAGGAAGGACTGGAGCTTTGAAGAGATGGAAATTCCAGGCTGCGACAGATTCAGATATTACATAACAGGAACTATCACAATGGGTGGACCTAAGATAATAGTGGCAGTTATTTACAACCCTCCATTAAATGACAGAAGACCCAGACAAGGGTTCGACAGAAACAATATGGCTACCATTAACATAATAGAGAGAGCAGCTTCAGTTACCTGCAGGAATGGATCCAAACACTTAATCATAAGCGATTTCAACCATTGAAAGATAGACTGGGAGAATGGGGACCCACATGGAGGTGAAAACACATGGAGATCTAAACTTTTGGAAGTGAGTACTAGGAACTTTCTGAGCCGACATGTCAAGGGACCCACAAGAATGAGAGGAAATGACGAACCCGCTAGACTCGACCTGATATTCACCTTAAATGACTCAGAAATAAGGGAAGTCAAATATGAAGCCCCCATAGGAATGAGTGACCACAGTGTATTGATATTTGAGTATCTGGTAGAAGTAGGGATAACCCATCCAAGGATGGGATTGGAAGGAAAAAGACTAAATTAACGAAGAGGAAAATATGACGAGATGAGGAACTTCCTAATGGGAATACCATGGGAAACAGAACTCAGAGAAAAGACTGTACAGGATATATGATGGATTATGTCACTCAGAAGTGTCAGGAGGCTGCAGAAAGGTTTATCCCAGTCCAAAAAGTGAAAAATGAAAAGCAACAGAAGAATCCGTGGTTCAACCAGGAATGTGCGGCAGCGAAGCAATTGAGTAAGAGAACATGGCGAAACTACAGGAACAACAGAACACCAGAGAGCAGGGAGAGATACCAGAGGGCCAGAAATGAGTACATTAGAGTGAGGAGAGAAGCAGAGAGACAGTATGAAAATGACATCGCGAATAAAGCTAAGACCCAACCAAAACTGCTCCACAGCCACACCAAGAGGAAAAGAGCAGTGAAGGAACATGTGATGAAACTGAGAATAGGGGAGAACAGATACACAGAGAACGACAAAGAGGTGTGTGAAGAACTCAACAAGAGATTCCAGGAGGTCTTCACAATAGAACAAGCTGAGGTCCCAGCACTAAATGAGGAGGCAAACCGAACAACCTTGGAGGAATTTTACATCACCAGTGATGAGGTCAAAGGGAATCTGTTGGAGCTGAATGTGTCAAAAGCCTGACAGCCTGACAGAATCTCACCGTGGATTCTAAAAGGAGGTGCAGAAGCACTAAGTGTGCCACTCTCTATTGTGTCTAACATGTCACTGGAAACGAGAGACATTCCGGAAACTGGAAGACAGATAATGTAGTCCCAATTTACAAAAAGGGTGACAGGCAAGAAGCACTGAACTACAGGCCAGTTTCCTTAACATGAATACCATGCAAGGTGATGGAAAAGATCGCGAGGAAAAGGCTCGTACAGCATCTGGAGGGAAACAGCTTTGTAACACACCACCAGCATGGGTTTAGAGATGGTAAATCGTGCCTCACAAGCCTAATAGAATTCTATGACCAAGCAACACAAATTAGACAGGAAAGAGAAGGGTGGGCAGACTGCATTTTCTTGGACTGTCAGAAAGCCTTTGACACAGTACCTCACAGAAGAATGTTATAAAAGTTGGAATAGCAGGCAGGAGTAAAACGTAAGGTGCTACTGGATAAGGGAGTATCTAAGCAATAGGAAACAACGGGTAACGGTGAGGGGGGGAGGCATCAGAGTGGCGAGATGTCACCAGCGGGGTTCCACAGGGCTCTGTACCATCCTGTTTTTATTATATGTAAACGACCTTCCATTGGTATAGACTCATTCCTCTCAATGTTTGCTGATGATGCAAAAATTATGAGAAGAATCAAGACGGATGAAGATACACAGAGACTACAGGACGACCTGGACAAACTAGAGTAATGGTCTAGAAAATGGCTGCTAAAGTTCAACTCAGAAAAGTGTAAAGTAATGAAATTAGCGAAGGGAGCAGAAGGCTGAACACAAGGTACCACCTGGGAGGTGAAATCCTGCAAGAGTCAAATAGAGAGAAAGATCTGGGGGTCGATATCATATTGAACCTGTCCCCAGAGACCGACATCAAAAGGATATCATCAGCGGCATATGCTAGACTGGCCAATATAAGAAATGCCTTTAGAGACTTGTGTAAGGAATCTTTCAGGACCCTGTATACCACTTATGTAAGACCAATCCTGAAGTATGCAGCTCCAGTCTGGATTCCATACCTAGTTAAACACAAGACGAAGTTAGAGAAGATTCAGAGGTATGCCATCAGACTGGTCCCGGAACTGAGAGGAATGAGCTACGTGGAAAGGCAAAGGGAGCTGAACCTCACAACCCTGGAAAACAGAAGAGTAATGGGAGACATGATAACCACCCACAAAATTCTCAAGGGAATGGACAGAGTGGACAAAGACAAACTCTTTAGCACGGGTGGAACATGAACAAGGGGACACAGGTGGAAACTTAGTACCCAGATGAGCCACAGAGACGCTGGAAAGAATTTTTTCAGTGTCAGGGTAGTTAACAAATGGAATGCTTTAGGAAGTGATGTGGTGGAGGCTGACTCCATACACAGTTTCAAATGTAGATATGATAGAGTCCAATAGGCTCAGGAATCTTTACACCAGTTGATTGACAGTTGAGAGGCGGGACCAAAGAGCCAGAGCTCAACCCCCCCCAAACACAACTAGGTGAGTACACATCTCTCTGCTGCTGTAATTCCATAACTCCACTTAGGAATTGAGCGAGGTGTAAATGTAATGAGAAAATATATTCTCTGAGGCAGTGGAGGTCATAAAGACGAGAGTGTACTGCGATAAGCTGGCAATATGACTCAGTCACTTCTGCTTGCTTCATGCACGATTCCTCGGGCCCTTGGCCAATTACTAGTTGGGTTGTTAAGCTCTCCGATTGCTTATGATGACTTGTTAGGGAGTTAAAAGGTTCAATGAGGCAGAATTAGGAGGCTTTAGTGAAGGGAATTTTATTTTATAATGTGGTAGGAGATATGTGGCTGTTAAGTAAAAGTCTGATAATTATTTTTTGTATCTAATTTTATCATGCACTGCCATCACCATCTACTGCTGTTACCACCACCACTCTCATCCTCAACCACTCCTACCATAGTTTATTACTAGTATGATCTTGGCAGCCCCTCCCCTAATGTGTGTGTAGGGGGTGGTGGTGGTGGTGGTGGTAGTGGTAGTGGTGGTTGAGGGCGTGTTTCACCTCAACAAAGCAGTATTCCCATACCAAACTTGGTGACTGGGAGAAGCAAGATCACTCACACTAAGCCTCCGTGACTACATAGCACCTGGAAGAGATACGAGGACAAGGAACTACGGTATGAGACAGCCGTGTAAGGAATGATACCTAACCACTTGCACCACCAGGGATCGAACGCCGACCTTGCATGATACAAAGGCCGTCGCCCTAGAGACTGTTTGAGGCAGATGGACATGCATGATCAGAAGCTCACCATGTGGGAACCGACCTGTGAGATTTATATTTATTTAATTTATATGAATTTATATTTACGTTAATTTATATACTTCGATAGCAATTTGTATGATGTTAAGTGGACTTTATTTCTGCAATAATCTCATAATCTCACAAATCGCTCCTCTACACATTAGGGGGGGTTTATATTAATTGAATTTATATATATGCAGCCAATCAAACTACAGTATTAGACAACATACATTGAAGAGGTTCCTTATCTTATTTGTACAGCAGGCCTTAGTCCACCAGGTATAACCAGGATGTAGACACCACATTTTCCTCATGTGAGGTAGCTTCCAACACCCTGGTAACTGATGCACAAAGCATGCTTCCTCATCTTGACCTGTCAAAAGGGCGCTAGCTATGAAGCCAGAATCCTAATATATGACAGCTATATCAGAGAAAACACTGTACAAGGAAACATAAAGACCTGGGCTTAATTACCTTTAGTATGAGGCGATCTCGTGCTCTAACCGGATCACCCTACCTAATGACATTAATGGCCATAAATGATAGATAAATGGGTTTTGGCAGAACACTTAACTCGAATTTGTTGACAGCGTGTTGATGATGGTACACCTTTGGTTTCCATAACACTTCGTCCAAGTAAAATTAACAGGAGCCGAATTGCTCCCATCCCGCCAAACACACACCGAAACTACGATGTTGGTACAATGTTCGAACAAGTTTTAACACCTCCTAACCAGTTATAACAACCAATATAGCATGTTGTAACAACGTTCTAATACGTCATACACACGTTAAGCCAAGATGTAACAACTTTTTTACAAGTTGTAACAAGCGGAAAATAGAGACAGTTTTGGTTTGTGTTTGCAGGGATGCCTCTGGTCTAATACAGTAACAATGGCTGACCACTCCCTCCTTCCTGACGCTACTGGCCTACATTGTCCAGATGACAGTAAGTAATAGAAGGGCACATTTACTCTATTTTAATTCTGATAATTAAGTTAATTTATATGAGATGTTTTTATGATGGTAAAGTCCAAAGACAAATGTATTTATGAATAATTCCCACCATAATAGGTGGTGAATTTATAACAGTATGTGGAATGATATCCCATTTTCTATAGATGGAAATTCCACTACAATTTACGTTTTCTATGGGTAACTTGTTTATACAACACAGCAATTATTATCTGTCTGTATGATATTATTAAATGGTGTCGGATTTTCCGACACAATTCCCCAGGGGCTGCTCACGGGTCGAAGTCCTATTTAGAACAGATGAACACCGATACTCCTCCTTCGAATTATTAGATTAATTTGATGTTAGTAGTTAGTAATCACACATTTGTGCGTCTGTTCGTACAGGACGGATGTCCCGTACTAGAGTTGCAGAGGTTAGAAGTCTAATGCGATTTCATTTCCCTGTTAACTCTTGAAAGGCTAAAATTCAAGCCTAATTACTTATTATTTAACCCAGAAGACTGAATGTGATCAAGTACTACAGTCAAGTATGATTCAGGGACTGCAGTGAGATCAGTGACATTAGATATAACTTGAAGTCTGTTCAGGTAACTGGTCACTGATATATAAACACTGAGGTCCATGGAATACATCTTGATTAAATAATAAATGTATCAAATCAGTCATCAGATTTATTGGGGTTTAATTTAGTTAATTGATTCAGAAGATTGAATAGCTCATCATTGAAGTAAAGTATGGTTCTGAGACTGCAGTGGGTTCAGTGACATTGGTCGCAGTGACTTGTAGCTGTTTAGGCTACTGTTCACTGATTTGCCACTGAGGCCTCATGAACTCATCTTCAGCTTCAAATGATGATACTAACATCAACCTCAGTTGGTATAGTCAGCTGTAATCTCCTTAGTATAATGCTACTGGAGAAATATAATCAGCTGACAAATTTAGATTTCTACTGGTATTGTTTATCTGCAGGCATAGGTCTCCTCAGGCTTGATACTGGGCCTGAGAGTAATTTACCTCCTGCAGACTTTAACATGGTTATGCCCTGATATTTAGTAGGGCTACCGATGAATCGATGACAATAGTCTGTCCCTACAAGGAGACCGAAGTCGGTGAGGTGATCAGACTTAATATTATCTGCCAATTTTATTCCTCTATTTCTCAGGAATTTGGCTATTGCTCTCAGACCTTGAACTTGTAGGTCTACTGGTATTTTGTCCACCACAATGGTTTGTACTCTACAGACGTACCTGCCTAAACGTACTGATGGTTGTACCACCTGGTAGACTTGAGGTCCTGCATCTGTTACAAACCCTGAGATATTGAATGACATCTGGGCTACAGGCCTTAATTGTAGTTCATCTGCCAGCTTTTTAGTGACATATGTTCTCTGGGATCCTTGGTCAAACAACCCACGGGTATGGACCTTGGCCCTCTTATTCAGGATGATAATTTGGGCAGTAGGCAAAGTCGTATTACCTTTAGACTTTGCCGATTGGACACTCTTTGTTTGTTGCACCTTGCAGTACTGTACTGTGGTGGGAATGCAATCTTCCACCTTGGGTCTTGAATACGTTAATTTCGTATATTTGCACAGTGCTGCATGGTGCCTACCTCTTCTACACCTGTTGCAGGTGTTGAATTGGGTATCACAATAGTCTATGTTGTGTGACTTGAGACACCTTGAACATCTCCCTACTTCCTGGAGTCGCTCAATACGAGTGTCTCTGGTTGGATAATTAGCACAACAGTATGTTGAATGTTTCTTTTTGCAGAACATACATGTCCCCCAGCCTACTGCACGTTTGGAAGTTACCGGTTTGGGTGAACTAGTAACAGTAGGCTTGGAGGTTGCTGCTGCATTGTCAGATTTTCTGCAACTTGATGTTAGAGTAATTGGTTGATGTTTATTTGGGGTAGTTGTTTTACCCTTTAATTGACTATTATTTTCTATTACTGAAGGTTTGCAAGAGGCTTTAACTTCCTCATTTGCACGTCGTTTGTTTATGATGGAATGTAAACCTTCAGTGATGTCCTGTACTGTCAGGATGGTGTTATGTTGATGTGCATATAATTCATCTAGTATATCGCTGGACAATTTTCGTTGAAGGACTACTTTGGTCATCCATTCACTAGTAGTTATATCAACCTTAAGACTGAATGTTCTTAGTAGTGACTCAAACTCCATGCTGAAGGATTGTAATGAGTCAGCAGTCTGATCAGGTTGAGGTAAATCCAGCAATTGTAGTACTAGATGTATGACAGTTTTCTCATTGCCAGCATTATCCCTAGGAAGCTGGACTGGGAAATTAGTGCTGTCGCTATTTTCATTTACATTTTCTACTACTGGTTCAGCTTCACCTCTAGCTTGGAGGCATGTTAACTTAGTGGCCTCAGGTATTGGGTTTTCAGAATCCACAGAGACTGTGGATAAATTGTCTGAGAACTGCTTAATTTCTGGTGGTATAATATTGGGTGAAGCTGTAGTGGGTGAAGCTTTACTGGGTGAAGCTTTATCCTTGTTGATTAAAGGATCTAATCTGGCTTGACATTTATTCTCAAAAAGATCCAGATCATCCATAACATTATCTACTTTATTTGATGTACTTGCTAATTGTTCTGATTCAATTATCCTGTGTAAATGTTCCAACCTGGCTTGAGTTTCTTCTTCATATTGTGCTAGGTCAGACAGGAATGGTTCCACATCTTCAACTACTATGTCGTCGTCGTCGTGGACCTGATTTTGGTAAGATTTCCTATTTGCTTTCAATATATGCAATTGGGTTTGAATCTGTAATAGTGGTATTTTCAACCGACGATAATTAATTACAGGCTCATATAACAACTGTTCATATTGGTTGAGATCTCTTGTCAGTTGACGTTTACTTGCTACTAAAGCACGCTTTGCTTTCTGTGGATTAGTCATGGTGACTCTTTAATTGGGCACCACTGGCTCATAAATTGTGAGCAAGTACTAATGGTAGCCTAGGGTAAATTTTGCACTCACTAGGCGATAATCCTACCTCTACTAGAGGTTAGCACTTAAAATTAATACACATTATATATATACAATCATACACACTAATGATTTGAGTGATAAACCAGTGTCATGGAAGTACCTTTAGGTTAGCTCTTCTATATCACCCTAGGATGGTATAGACACTAATTAATCACTCAAAGGTGTAATGATCATAAGTAAATTATTATATATACAACTCAACTCGAGTTGATAAAAATTACACCCAAAATAGGGTCTGGACCATTCATTAATGGTGTTAGGTTGTTCAATATAGTACAACTGACTATGGTAATAATGGAACCATTGGGTAGTTGAACAATAAATAGTTCAACTAGTCAATGGTAATATCCTACCCTGTTGTGGGTTGGCAATTAGTAAATATTATACTGTGATCACTAGTGCAATATATATTAAATAATTCTCTATTTTGGAGAAATAATATACACAATTATTGATAATAGCCTCTTAATTAGCCTCTATGAAACTTCTAATATTATCTAGAAGTATTAAATATTATTAGTGACCTCGCGAAATAAACTCCACAAAGTTCGTGGATAATCTCTCGCAAAATTTAACACCACAAAATCCATGAACAATCTCGCGACACAGCCACTAATTTGGCTGGCTTCAATATTAGCGCTGTCATTTCACAGAATAACACGCCACCAAATCTGTGGGTGTGCATGAAACCGCTGATAAGGCTGATCTGAACTGAGCGGGGCTCGTGAACTTGCTCGAGGCAACCCCGCCGTCTTTGACTGGTGGCTTTGTATTTAATGAATCCACTGGTTAACTGGTTCATCCGGTACTAAGATGACCAAATGTGGGTTCAAAGGACCAAATAATCCGGTTCGAAGCACCAAATAATGTGGGAACCGACCTGTGAGATTTATATTTATTTAATTTATATGAATTTATATTTACGTTAATTTATATACTTCGATAGCAATTTGTATGATGTTAAGTGGACTGTATTTCTGCAATAATCTCATAATCTCACAAATCGCTCCTCTACACATTAGGGGGGGGGGGGTTTATATTAATTGAATTTATATATATGCAGCCAATCAAACTACAGTATTAGACTACATACATTGAAGAGGTTCCTTATCTTATTTGTACAACAGGCCTTAGTCCACCAGGTATAACCAGGATGTAGACACCACATTTTCCTCGTGTGAGGTAGCTTCCAACACCCTGGTAACTGATGCACAAAGCATGCTTCCTCGTCTTGACCTGTCAAAAGGGCGCTAGCTATGAAGCCAGAATCCTAATATATGACAGCTATATCAGAGAAAACACTGTACAAGAAAACATAAAGACCTGGGCTTAATTACCCCTAGTATGAGGCGATCTTGTGCTCTAACCAGTCATCCTACCTAATGATATTAATGGCCATAAATGATAAATAAATGGGTTTCGGCAGAACACTTAACTTGAATTTGTTGACAGCGTGTTGATGATGGTACACCTTTGGTTTCTATAACACTTCGTCCAAGTAAAATTAACAGGAGCCAAATTGCTCCCATGCCTCTGGTCTAATACAATAACAATGGCTGACCACTCCCTCCTTCCAGACGCTACTGGCCTACATTGTCCAGATGACAGTAAGTAATAGAAGGGTCACATTTACTCTATTTTAATTCTGATAATTAAGTTAATTTATTTGAGATGTTTTTATGATGGTAAATTCCAAAGACTAATGTATTTAAGAATAATTCCCACCATAATAGGTGGTGAATTTATAACAGTATGTGGAATGATATCCCGTTTTCTATAGACGGAAATTCCACTACAATTTACGTTTTCTATGGGTAACTTGTTTATACAACACAGCAATTATTATCTGTCTGTATGATATTATTAAAGGGTGTCGGATTTTCCGACACACCAAGCTTAATCACCTGTACAGGTTGCTGACCAACACCCTTGAGCTCGTCGTTCGAAAGCTGCGTATCCGGAACAGGGTGCATGTGCACAGTAAAATATTTGCATTGGTAAATTTTATTTTGGGGTGGATTCTGCTATAATTGTGAAGTTCCTCAAATAATATGACAACCTGTGTTTATTTACACTGGAATCTTCCCATCCTCCCCTGTCTTCAAGCTGGGCCGCATTTCCCTTGATTTTGTGTGGATGAATTTCGCTGCGCGGGCCTTAAGCCTCTGGCTGGCCCACTGAGAGTTACTCAGAGTCTTAGGCGGAGGATCAATCTAATGCAAAACAACGTCTGCGCTGTTAAATCTTCGTGGAAATCTAATTTTGTTTCTTACTCTGACCTCCACCGGTGTTGGCGAACTATCTGCCAAATATAACAATGGACACTTCATTACTGCTCTCCGTCTTGCTAAATGCATCATGTTCATTCATAGATTGCAATTAGACTGCGTCATTTAGATAGCAATACAGACTCTCACCCTGACAACACTGACCACAATATGTGGTTACTAATGTGGTCAATATGTGATCAGTAATGTGGTCAATATGTGGTCAGTAATGTGGCCAATATATGGTCAGTAATGTGTCCAATATGTGGTCATTTATGGTCGGTAATGTGGTCAATATGTGGTCAGTAATGTGGCCAATATGTGGTCATTTGTGGTCAGTAATGTGGTCAATATGTGGTCAGTTGTGTTCAGTAATGTGGTCATTTGTGGTCAGTAATGTGGTCAATATGTGGTCAGTTGTGTTCAGTAATGTGGTCAATATGTGGTCAGTTGTGGTCAGTAATGTGGCCAATATGTAGTCAGTAATGTGGTCAATATGTGGTCAGTTGTGTTCAGTAATGTGGTCAATATGTGGTCAGTTGGGTTCAGTAATGTGGTCAATATGTGGTCAGTAATGTGGTCAATATGTGGTCAGTTGTGTTCAGTAATGTGGTCAATATGTGGTCAGTAATGTGGTCAATATGTGGTCAGTTGTGTTCAGTAATGTGGTCAGTAATGTGGCCAATATGTGGTCAGTTGTGGTACAGTAATGTGGTCAGTAATGTGGTCAGTAATGTGGCCAATATGTGGTCAGTTGTAGTCAGTAATGTGGTCAATATGTGGTCAGTTGTGGTCAGTAATGTGGTCAATATGTGGTCAGATGGGGACAGTAATGTGGTCAGTAAGTGGTCAGTAATGTGGTCAATACGTAGTCAGTTGTGGTCAGTAACGTAGTCAATATGTGGTCAGTTGTGGTCAGTAATGTGGTCGATATGTGGTCAGATGGGGACAGTAATGTGGTCAGTAAGTGGTCAGTAATGTGGTCAATACGTAGTCAGTTGTGGTCAGTAATGTGGTCAATATGTGGTCAGTAATCTTTGTCCTTACTTCCTTCTGGCCGTTAAAAGCACTTGCCCGGTGTATCTGTTAGTTCTGATGAAACCATTATAGACCAATACCAGAATACGCAGCGCCGGCATGGAATCCAAACCTTGTGAAGTGCAAAACTTCCCTCGAAAAAAATGCACATGATTGCAATAAGGAAAGAAAATTAGGAGGCAATAATCCAGTACGGCAATATAACACATGGAAGGGAAACGAAGACAAGATATGAGCTGGGATAGGGGGGGGGGGACAGAGTGAAGGGATGATGCCCTCAACTCTCGAGACATCGGGGGATCGAGTGCCGACCTGGAAAAAAGTGAGATCGTCACTTTTTCCACAAATCCAAATGGCATCTAGATTATTGCCTGAATTAACCTGCAGGGAGAGATTAAGGAAACTCAGTCTCGCACCGTAGGATAAAAGAAAGAGGAGAGAGGACATGATCACCACATACAATATATCGTAGTAATAAATACAATGAACAAACCCATCCTTATAAACATAAACAAAAATAGACATGTAGTTACAGGTGGGAGCCGGAAACTCAAATAAATTACACTTAAAAAATTACTTGTACAAAGTACGGGAAGTCAACAAGTGTGATGCTCTGAAAGAAGAGGTTGTGAAAGCCACCTCCAACTTCAACTTTTAGGCCAGATTCTACATAGAATTTCATCGTCAGGAAAGACAAATCATAACACAGTGGGTACAACAAGGCCACCAGACGGTACAACAAGGCCACCAGACGGTACAACAAGGCCACCAGACGGTACAACAAGGCAACAATACGGTACAACATGGCCACAGTACGGTACAACAGGGCCACCAGACGGTACAACAAGGCCACCAGACGGTACAATAAGGCAACAATACGGTACAACAAGGCCACAATACGGTACAACAGGGCCACCAGACGGTAAAACAAGGCCACCAGACGGTACAACAAGACAACAATACGGTACAACAAGGCCACCAGACGGTACAACAAGGCCACCAGACGGTACAACAAGGCCACCAGACGGTACAACAAGGCCACCAGACGGTACAACAAGGCCACCAGACGGTACAACAAGGCCACCAGACGGTACAACAAGGTCACCAGACGGTACAACAAGGCCACCAGACGGTACAACAAGGCCACCAGACGGTACAACAAGGCCACCAGACGGTACAACATGGCCACCAGACGGTACAACAAGGCCACCAGACGGTACAACAAGGCCACCAGACGGTACAACAAGGCCACCAGACGGTACAACAAGGCAACAATACGGTACAACATGGCCACAGTACGGTACAACAGGGCCACCAGACGGTACAACAAGGCCACCAGACGGTACAATAAGGCAACAATACGGCACAACAAGGCCACAATACGGTACAACAGGGCCACCAGACGGTAAAACAAGGCCACCAGACGGTACAACAAGACAACAATACGGTACAACAGGGCCACCAGACGGTACAACAAGGCCACCAGACGGTACAACAGGGCCACCAGACTGTACAACAAGGCCACCAGACGGTACAACAAGGCCACAATACGGTACAACAGGGCCACCAGACGGTACAACAAGGCCACCAGACGGTACAACAAGGCCACAATACGTTACAACAAGGCAACAATACGGTACAACAAGGCCAGAATGCGGTACAACAGGGCCACCAGACGGTACAACAGGGCCACCAGACGGCACAACAAGACCACCAGACGGTACAACATGGCCACCAGACGGTACAACAAGGCCACCAGACGGTACAACAAGGCCACCAGACGGTACAACAAGGCCACCAGACGGTACAACAAGGCCACCAGACGGTACAACAAGGCCACCAGACGGTACAACAAGGCCACCAGACGGTACAACAAGGCCACCAGACGGTACAACAGGGCCACCAGACGGTACAACAAGGCCACCAGACGGTACAACAAGGCCACCAGACGGTACAACAAGGCCACCAGACGGTACAACAGGGCCACCAGACGGCACAACAAGACCACCAGACGGTACAACAGGGCCACCATACAGTACAACAAGGCCACCAGACGGTACAACAAGGCCACCAGACGGTACAACAAGGCCACCAGACGGTACAACAAGGCCACCAGACGGTACAACATGGCCACCAGACGGTACAACAAGGCCACCAGACGGTACAACAAGGCCACCAGACGGTACAACAAGGCCACCATACGGTACAACAAGGCCACCAGTCGGTACAACATGGCCACCAGACGGTACATCAAGGCCACCATACGGTACAACAAGGCCACCATACGGTACAACAAGGCCACCATACGGTACAACAAGGCCACCAGACGGTACAACAAGGCCACCAGACGGCACAACAAGACCACCAGACGGTACAACATGGCCACCAGACGGTACAACAAGGCAAACAAGACGGTACAACAAGGCCACCAGACGGTACAACAAGGCCACCAGACGGTACAACAAGGCCACCAGACGGTACAACAAGGCCACCAGACGGTACAACAAGGCCACCAGACGGTACAACAAGGCAACAATACGGTACAACAAGGCCACAATACGGTACAACAAGGCCACCAGACGGTACAACAGGGCCACCAGACGGTACAACAAGGCCACCAGACGGTACAACAAGGCCACAATACGGTACAACAGGGCCACCAGACGGTACAACAAGGCCACCAGACGGTACAACAAGGCCACAATACGGTACAACAAGGCCACAATACGGTACAACAAGGCAACAATACGGTACAACAAGGCCACAATGCGGTACAACAGGGCCACCAGACGGTACAACAGGGCCACCAGACGGCACAACAAGACCACCAGACGGTACAACATGGCCACCAGACGGTACAACAAGGCCACCAGACGGTACAACAAGGCCACCAGACGGTACAACAAGGCCACCAGACGGTACAACAAGGCCACCAGACGGTACAACAAGGCCACCAGACGGTACAACAAGGCCACCAGACGGTACAACAAGGCCACCAGACGGTACAACAGGGCCACCAGACGGTACAACAAGGCCACCAGACGGTACAACAAGGCCACCAGACGGTACAACAAGGCCACCAGACGGTACAACAGGGCCACCAGACGGCACAACAAGACCACCAGACGGTACAACAGGGCCACCATACGGTACAACAAGGCCACCAGACGGTACAACAAGGCCACCAGACGGTACAACAAGGCCACCAGACGGTACAACAAGGCCACCAGACGGTACAACATGGCCACCAGACGGTACAACAAGGCCACCAGACGGTACAACAAGGCCACCAGACGGAACAACAAGGCCACCATACGGTACAACAAGGCCACCAGTCGGTACAACATGGTCACCAGACGGTACAACAAGGCCACCATACGGTACAACAAGGCCACCATACGGTACAACAAAGCCACCAGACGGTACAACAAGGCCACCAGACGGCACAACAAGACCACCAGACGGTACAACATGGCCACCAGACGGTACAACAAGGCAAACAAGACGGTACAACAAGGCCACCAGACGGTACAACAAGGCCACCAGACGGTACAACAAGGCCACCAGACGGTACAACAAGGCCACCAGACGGTACAACAAGGCCACCAGACGGTACAACAAGGCAACAATACGGTACAACAAGGCCACAATACGGTACAACAAGGCCACCAGACGGTACAACAGGGCCACCAGACGGTACAACAAGGCCACCAGACGGTACAACAAGGCCACAATACGGTACAACAGGGCCACCAGACGGTACAACAAGGCCACCAGACGGTACAACAAGGCCACAATACGGTACAACAGGGCCACCAGACGGTACAACAAGGCAACAATACGGTACAACAAGGCCACCAGACGGTACAACAAGGCCACCAGACGGTACAACAAGGCAACAATACGGTACAACGAGGCCACAATACGGTACAACAGGGCCACCAGACGGTACAACAAGGCCACCAGACGGTACAACAAGGCCACAATACGGTACAACAAGGCCACCAGACGGTACAACAGGGCCACCAGACGGTACAACAAGGCCACCAGACGGTACAACAAGGACACCAGACGGTACAACAAGGCAACAATACGGTACAACAAGGCCACAATACGGTACAACAAGGCCATAATACGGTACAACAAGGCCACCAGACGGTACAACAGGGCCACCAGACGGTACAACATGGCCACCAGACGGTACAACAAGGATACCAGATGGTACAACAAGGCCACCAGACGGTACAACAAGGCCACAATACGGTACAACAGGGCCACCAGACGGTACAACAAGGCAACAATACGGTACAACAAGGCCACCAGACGGTACAACAAGGCCACCAGACGGTACAACAAGGCAACAATACGGTACAACGAGGCCACAATACGGTACAACAGGGCCACCAGACGGTACAACAAGGCCACCAGACGGTACAACAAGGCCACAATACGGTACAACAAGGCCACCAGACGGTACAACAGGGCCACCAGACGGTACAACAAGGCCACCAGACGGTACAACAAGGCCACCAGACGG
The DNA here is from genome assembly GCF_020424385.1 of Procambarus clarkii. Lineage (NCBI taxonomy): Eukaryota > Metazoa > Arthropoda > Malacostraca > Decapoda > Cambaridae > Procambarus > Procambarus clarkii. The sequence goes on along the minus strand of NW_025558888.1, from coordinate 88,789 downwards.
TACAACAAGGCAACAATACGGTACAACAAGGCCACAATACGGTACAACAAGGCCACAATACAGTACAACAAGGCCACCAGACGGTACAACAGGGCCACCAGACGGTACAACATGGCCACCAGACGGTACAACAAGGATACCAGACGGTACAACAAGGCCACCAGACGGTACAATAAGGCAACAATACGGTACAACAAGGCCACAATACGGTACAACATGGCCACAGTACGGTACAACAGGGCCACCAGACGGTACAACAAGGCCACCAGACGGTACAATAAGGCAACAATACGGTACAACAAGGCCACAATACGGTACAACAGGGCCACCAGACGGTAAAACAAGGCCACCAGACGGTACAACAAGACAACAATACGGTACAACAGGGCCACCAGACGGTACAACAAGGCCACCAGACGGTACAACAGGGCCACCAGACTGTACAACAAGGCCACCAGACGGTACAACAAGGCCACAATACGGTACAACAGGGCCACCAGACGGTACAACAAGGCCACCAGACGGTACAACAAGGCCACAATACGGTACAACAAGGCAACAATACGGTACAACAAGGCCACAATGCGGTACAACAGGGCCACCAGACGGTACAACAGGGCCACCAGACGGCACAACAAGACCACCAGACGGTACAACATGGCCACCAGACGGTACAACAAGGCCACCAGATGGTACAACAAGGCCACCAGACGGTACAACAAGGCCACCAGACGGTACAACAAGGCCACCAGACGGTACAACAAGGCCACCAGACGGTACTACAAGGCCACCAGACGGTACAACAAGGCCACCAGACGGTACAACAGGGCCACCAGACGGTACAACAAGGCCACCAGACGGTACAACAAGGCCACCAGACGGTACAACAAGGCCACCAGACGGTACAACAGGGCCACCAGACGGCACAACAAGACCACCAGACGGTACAACAGGGCCACCATACGGTACAACAAGGCCACCAGACGGTACAACAAGGCCACCAGACGGTACAACAAGGCCACCAGACGGTACAACAAGGCCACCAGACGGTACAACATGGCCACCAGACGGTACAACAAGGCCACCAGACGGTACAACAAGGCCACCAGACGGTACAACAGGGCCACCATACGGTACAACAAGGCCACCAGTCGGTACAACATGGCCACCAGACGGTACAACAAGGCCACCATACGGTACAACAAGGCCACCATACGGTACAACAAGGCCACCAGACGGTACAACAAGGCCACCAGACGGCACAACAAGACCACCAGACGGTACAACATGGCCACCAGACGGTACAACAAGGCAAACAAGACGGTACAACAAGGCCACCAGACGGTACAACAAGGCCACCAGACGGTACAACAAGGCCACCAGACGGTACAACAAGGCCACCAGACGGTACAACAAGGCCACCAGACGGTACAACAAGGCAACAATACGGTACAACAAGGCCACAATACGATACAACAAGGCCACCAGACGGTACAACAGGGCCACCAGACGGTACAACAAGGCCACCAGACGGTACAACAAGGCCACAATACGGTACAACAGGGCCACCAGACGGTACAACAAGGCCACCAGACGGTACAACAAGGCCACAATACGGTACAACAAGGCCACAATACGGTACAACAAGGCAACAATACGGTACAACAAGGCCACAGTGCGGTACAACAGGGCCACCAGACGGTACAACAGGGCCACCAGACGGCACAACAAGACCACCAGACGGTACAACATGGCCACCAGACGGTACAACAAGGCCACCAGACGGTACAACAAGGCCACCAGACGGTACAACAAGGCCACCAGACGGTACAACAAGGCCACCAGACGGTACAACAAGGCCACCAGACGGTACAACAAGGCCACCAGACGGTACAACAGGGCCACCAGACGGTACAACAAGGCCACCAGACGGTACAACAAGGCCACCAGACGGTACAACAAGGCCACCAGACGGTACAACAGGGCCACCAGACGGCACAACAAGACCACCAGACGGTACAACAGGGCCACCATACGGTACAACAAGGCCACCAGACGGTACAACAAGGCCACCAGACGGTACAACAAGGCCACCAGACGGTACAACAAGGCCACCAGACGGTACAACATGGCCACCAGACGGTACAACAAGGCCACCAGACGGTACAACAAGGCCACCAGACGGTACAACAAGGCCACCATACGGTACAACAAGGCCACCAGTCGGTACAACATGGCCACCAGACGGTACAACAAGGCCACCATACGGTACAACAAGGCCACCATACGGTACAACAAGGCCACCAGACGGTACAACAAGGCCACCAGACGGCACAACAAGACCACCAGACGGTACAACATGGCCACCAGACGGTACAACAAGGCAAACAAGACGGTACAACAAGGCCACCAGACGGTACAACAAGGCCACCAGACGGTACAACAAGGCCACCAGACGGTACAACAAGGCCACCAGACGGTACAACAAGGCCACCAGACGGTACAACAAGGCAACAATACGGTACAACAAGGCCACAATACGGTACAACAAGGCCACCAGACGGTACAACAGGGCCACCAGACGGTACAACAAGGCCACCAGACGGTACAACAAGGCCACAATACGGTACAACAGGGCCACCAGACGGTACAACAAGGCCACCAGACGGTACAACAAGGCCACAATACGGTACAACAGGGCCACCAGACGGTACAACAAGGCAACAATACGGTACAACAAGGCCACCAGACGGTACAACAAGGCCACCAGACGGTACAACAAGGCAACAATACGGTACAACGAGGCCACCAGTCGGTACAACATGGCCACCAGACGGTACAACAAGGCCACCATACGGTACAACAAGGCCACCATACGGTACAACAAGGCCACCAGACGGTACAACAAGGCCACCAGACGGCACAACAAGACCACCAGACGGTACAACATGGCCACCAGACGGTACAACAAGGCAAACAAGACGGTACAACAAGGCCACCAGACGGTACAACAAGGCCACCAGACGGTACAACAAGGCCACCAGACGGTACAACAAGGCCACCAGACGGTACAACAAGGCCACCAGACGGTACAACAAGGCAACAATACGGTACAACAAGGCCACAATACGATACAACAAGGCCACCAGACGGTACAACAGGGCCACCAGACGGTACAACAAGGCCACCAGACGGTACAACAAGGCCACAATACGGTACAACAGGGCCACCAGACGGTACAACAAGGCCACCAGACGGTACAACAAGGCCACAATACGGTACAACAAGGCCACAATACGGTACAACAAGGCAACAATACGGTACAACAAGGCCACAATGCGGTACAACAGGGCCACCAGACGGTACAACAGGGCCACCAGACGGCACAACAAGACCACCAGACGGTACAACATGGCCACCAGACGGTACAACAAGGCCACCAGACGGTACAACAAGGCCACCAGACGGTACAACAAGGCCACCAGACGGTACAACAAGGCCACCAGACGGTACAACAAGGCCACCAGACGGTACAACAAGGCCACCAGACGGTACAACAGGGCCACCAGACGGTACAACAAGGCCACCAGACGGTACAACAAGGCCACCAGACGGTACAACAAGGCCACCAGACGGTACAACAGGGCCACCAGACGGTACAACAAGACCACCAGACGGTACAACAGGGCCACCATACGGTACAACAAGGCCACCAGACGGTACAACAAGGCCACCAGACGGTACAACAAGGCCACCAGACGGTACAACAAGGCCACCAGACGGTACAACATGGCCACCAGACGGTACAACAAGGCCACCAGACGGTACAACAAGGCCACCAGACGGTACAACAAGGCCACCATACGGTACAACAAGGCCACCAGTCGGTACAACATGGCCACCAGACGGTACAACAAGGCCACCATACGGTACAACAAGGCCACCATACGGTACAACAAGGCCACCAGACGGTACAACAAGGCCACCAGACGGCACAACAAGACCACCAGACGGTACAACATGGCCACCAGACGGTACAACAAGGCAAACAAGACGGTACAACAAGGCCACCAGACGGTACAACAAGGCCACCAGACGGTACAACAAGGCCACCAGACGGTACAACAAGGCCACCAGACGGTACAACAAGGCCACCAGACGGTACAACAAGGCAACAATACGGTACAACAAGGCCACAATACGGTACAACAAGGCCACCAGACGGTACAACAGGGCCACCAGACGGTACAACAAGGCCACCAGACGGTACAACAAGGCCACAATACGGTACAACAGGGCCACCAGACGGTACAACAAGGCCACCAGACGGTACAACAAGGCCACAATACGGTACAACAGGGCCACCAGACGGTACAACAAGGCAACAATACGGTACAACAAGGCCACCAGACGGTACAACAAGGCCACCAGACGGTACAACAAGGCAACAATACGGTACAACGAGGCCACAATACGGTACAACAGGGCCACCAGACGGTACAACAAGGCCACCAGACGGTACAACAAGGCCACAATACGGTACAACAAGGCCACCAGACGGTACAACAGGGCCACCAGACGGTACAACAAGGCCACCAGACGGTACAACAAGGCCACCAGACGGTACAACAAGGCAACAATACGGTACAACAAGGCCACAATGCGGTACAACAAGGCCACAATACGGTACAACAAGGCCACCAGACGGTACAACAGGGCCACCAGACGGTACAACATGGCCACCAGACGGTACAACAAGGATACCAGACGGTACAACAAGGCCACCAGACGGTACAACAAGGCCACAATACGGTACAACAGGGCCACCAGACGGTACAACAAGGCAACAATACGGTACAACAAGGCCACCAGACGGTACAACAAGGCCACCAGACGGTACAACAAGGCAACAAGACGGTACAACAAGGCCACAATACGGTACAACAGGGCCACCAGACGGTACAACAAGGCCACCAGACGGTACAACAAGGCCACAATACGGTACAACAAGGCCACCAGACGGTACAACAGGGCCACCAGACGGTACAACAAGGCCACCAGACGGTACAACAAGGCCACCAGACGGTACAACAAGGCAAGAATACCAGACGGTACAAGGCCACAATACGGTACAACAAGGCCACAATACCAGACAACAAGGCCACCAGACGGTACAACAGGGCCACCAGACGGTACAACATGGCCACCAGACGGTACAACAAGGATACCAGGAGACGGTACAAGACCACCACACGGTACAAGGCCACCAGACGGTACAACAAGGCCACCAGACGGTACAACATGGCCACAGTACGGTACACCAGACAGTACAAGGCCACCAGACGGTACAACACCAGGCCACCAGACCACCAGACAACAAGGCCACAAGACGGTACAACAAGGCCACCATACGGTACAACAGGGCCACCAGACGGTACAACAAGGCCACCAGACGGTACAACAAGACCACCAGACGGTACAACACCAGACGGCCACCACCACGGTACAACAAGGCCACCAGACGGTACAACAAGGCCACCAGACGGTACAAGGCCACCAGACGGTACAACAAGGCCACCAGACGGTACAACACCAGACCAGACGGCAAGGCCACCAGACGGTACAACAAGGCCACCAGACGGTACAACAAGGCCACCAGACGGTACAACAAGGCCACCAGACGGTACAACACCAGGCCACAAGACCACCACACGGTACAAGGCCACCAGACGGTACAACAAGGCCACCAGACGGTACAACAAGGCCACCAGACGGTACAACAAGGCCACCAGACGGTACAACAAGGCCACCAGACGGTACAACAAGGCCACCAGACGGTACAACAAGGCCACCAGACGGTACAACAAGGCCACCAGACGGTACAACAAGGCCACCAGACGGTACAACAAGGCCACCAGACGGTACAACAAGGCCACCAGACGGTACAACAAGGCCACCAGACGGTACAAGGCCACCAGACGGTACAACAAGGCCACCAGACGGTACAACAAGGCCACCAGACGGTACAACAAGGCCACCAGACGGTACAACAAGGCCACCAGACGGTACAACAAGGCCACCAGACGGTACAACAAGGCCACCAGACGGTACAAGGTACCAGACGGTACAACAAGGCCACCAGACGGTACAACAAGGCCACCAGACGGTACAACAAGGCCACCAGACGGTACAACACCAGGCCACAAGACGGTACAACAAGGCCACCAGACGGTACAACAAGGCCACCAGACGGTACAACAAGGCCACCAGACAACAAGTACAAGGCCACCAGACGGTACAACAAGGCCACCAGACGGTACAACAAGGCCACCAGACCACCACAACAAGGCCACCAGACGGTACAACAAGGCCACCAGACGGTACAACAAGGCCACCAGACGGTACAACAAGGCCACCAGACGGTACAACAAGGCCACCAGACGGTACAACAAGGCCACCAGACGGTACAACAAGGCCACCAGACGGTACAAGGCACCAGGCCACCAGGCCACCAGACAACAAGGCCACCAGACGGTACAAGGCCACCAGACGGTACAACAAGGCCACCAGACGGTACAACAAGGCCACCAGACGGTACAACAAGGCCACCAGACGGTACAACAAGGCCACCAGACGGTACAACAAGGCCACCAGACGGTACAACAAGGCCACCAGACGGTACAACAAGGCCACCAGACGGTACAACAAGGCCACCAGACGGTACAACAAGGCCACCAGACGGTACAACAAGGCCACCAGACGGTACAACAAGGCCACCAGACGGTACAACAAGGCCACCAGGCCAAGACGGTACCAGACGGTACAACAAGGCCACCAGACGGTACAACAAGGCCACCAGACGGTAGACACAACAGGCCACCAGACGGTACAAGAGGGCCACCAGACGGTACCAGACGGTACAACAAGGCCACCAGACGGTACAACAAGGCCACCAGACGGTACAACAAGGCCACCAGACGGTACAACAAGGCCACCAGACGGTACAACAAGGCCACCAGACGGTACAACAAGGCCACCAGACGGTACAACAAGGCCACAAGACGGTACAAGGCCACCAGACGGTACAACCACCAGACGGTACAACAGGGCCACCAGACGGTACAAGGCCACAGACGGTACAAGACCACCAGACGGTACAACAAGGCCACCAGACGGTACAACAAGGCCACCAGACGGTACAACAAGGCCACCAGACGGTACAACAAGGCCACCAGACGGTACAACCAGACGGTACAGGCCACCACACGGTACAACGGTACAAGGCCACCAGACGGTACAACAGGCCACCAGACGGTACGGTACAACAAGGCCACCAGACGGTACAAGCCCACCAGACGGCCAAGGCCAAGGCAGACGGTACAACAAGGCCACCAGACGGTACAACAAGGCCACCAGACGGTACAACAAGGCCACCAGACGGTACAACAAGGCCACCAGACGGTACAACAAGGCCACCAGACGGTACAACAAGGCCACCAGACGGTACAACCACCAGGCCACAAGACGGTACACCAGACGGTACAAGGCCACCAGACGGTACAACAAGGCCACCAGACGGTACAACAGGGCCACCAGACGGTACAAGGCCACCAGACGGTACAACAACCAGGGTACAACACCACCAGACGGTACAACAAGGCCACCAGACGGTACAACAAGGCCACCAGACGGTACAACAAGGCCACCAGACGGTACAACAAGGCCACCAGACGGTACAACAAGGCCACCAGACGGTACAACAAGGCCACCAGACGGTACAACAAGGTACGGTACAACAAGGCCACCAGTCGGTACAACATGGCCACCAGACGGTACAACAAGGCCACCATACGGTACAACAAGGCCACCATACGGTACAACAAGGCCACCAGACGGTACAACAAGGCCACCAGACGGCACAACAAGACCACCAGACGGTACAACATGGCCACCAGACGGTACAACAAGGCAAACAAGACGGTACAACAAGGCCACCAGACGGTACAACAAGGCCACCAGACGGTACAACAAGGCCACCAGACGGTACAACAAGGCCACCAGACGGTACAACAAGGCCACCAGACGGTACAACAAGGCAACAATACGGTACAACAAGGCCACAATACGGTACAACAAGGCCACCAGACGGTACAACAGGGCCACCAGACGGTACAACAAGGCCACCAGACGGTACAACAAGGCCACAATACGGTACAACAGGGCCACCAGACGGTACAACAAGGCCACCAGACGGTACAACAAGGCCACAATACGGTACAACAAGGCCACAATACGGTACAACAAGGCAACAATACGGTACAACAAGGCCACAATGCGGTACAACAGGGCCACCAGACGGTACAACAGGGCCACCAGACGGCACAACAAGACCACCAGACGGTACAACATGGCCACCAGACGGTACAACAAGGCCACCAGACGGTACAACAAGGCCACCAGACGGTACAACAAGGCCACCAGACGGTACAACAAGGCCACCAGACGGTACAAGGCCACCAGACGGTACAACAAGGCCACCAGACGGTACAACAAGGCCACCAGACGGTACAACAGGGCCACCAGACGGTACAACAAGGCCACCAGACGGTACAACAAGGCCACCAGACGGTACAACAAGGCCACCAGACGGTACAACAGGGCCACCAGACGGCACAACAAGACCACCAGACGGTACAACAGGGCCACCATACGGTACAACAAGGCCACCAGACGGTACAACAAGGCCACCAGACGGTACAACAAGGCCACCAGACGGTACAACAAGGCCACCAGACGGTACAACATGGCCACCAGACGGTACAACAAGGCCACCAGACGGTACAACAAGGCCACCAGACGGTACAACAAGGCCACCATACGGTACAACAGGGCCACCAGACGGTACAACAAGGCCACCAGACGGTACAACAAGGCCACCAGACGGTACAACAAGGCAACAATACGGTACAACAAGGCCACAATACGGTACAACAAGGCCACAATACGGTACAACAAGGCCACCAGACGGTACAACAGGGCCACCAGACGGTACAACATGGCCACCAGACGGTACAACAAGGATACCAGATGGTACAACAAGGCCACCAGACGGTACAACAAGGCCACAATACGGTACAACAGGGCCACCAGACGGTACAACAAGGCAACAATACGGTACAACAAGGCCACCAGACGGTACAACAAGGCCACCAGACGGTACAACAAGGCAACAATACGGTACAACGAGGCCACAATACGGTACAACAGGGCCACCAGACGGTACAACAAGGCCACCAGACGGTACAACAAGGCCACAATACGGTACAACAAGGCCACCAGACGGTACAACAGGGCCACCAGACGGTACAACAAGGCCACCAGACGGTACAACAAGGCCACCAGACGGTACAACAAGGCAACAATACGGTACAACAAGGCCACAATACGGTACAACAAGGCCACAATACAGTACAACAAGGCCACCAGACGGTACAACAGGGCCACCAGACGGTACAACATGGCCACCAGACGGTACAACAAGGATACCAGACGGTACAACAAGGCCACCAGACGGTACAACAAGGCCACCAGACGGTACAACAAGGCCACCAGACGGTACAACATGGCCACCAGACGGTACAACAAGGCCACCAGACGGTACAACAAGGCCACCAGACGGTACAACAAGGCCACCATACGGTACAACAAGGCCACCAGTCGGTACAACATGGCCACCAGACGGTACAACAAGGCCACCATACGGTACAACAAGGCCACCATACGGTACAACAAGGCCACCAGACGGTACAACAAGGCCACCAGACGGCACAACAAGACCACCAGACGGTACAACATGGCCACCAGACGGTACAACAAGGCAAACAAGACGGTACAACAAGGCCACCAGACGGTACAACAAGGCCACCAGACGGTACAACAAGGCCACCAGACGGTACAACAAGGCCACCAGACGGTACAACAAGGCCACCAGACGGTACAACAAGGCAACAATACGGTACAACAAGGCCACAATACGGTACAACAAGGCCACCAGACGGTACAACAGGGCCACCAGACGGTACAACAAGGCCACCAGACGGTACAACAAGGCCACAATACGGTACAACAGGGCCACCAGACGGTACAACAAGGCCACCAGACGGTACAACAAGGCCACAATACGGTACAACAAGGCCACAATACGGTACAACAAGGCAACAATACGGTACAACAAGGCCACAATGCGGTACAACAGGGCCACCAGACGGTACAACAGGGCCACCAGACGGCACAACAAGACCACCAGACGGTACAACATGGCCACCAGACGGTACAACAAGGCCACCAGACGGTACAACAAGGCCACCAGACGGTACAACAAGGCCACCAGACGGTACAACAAGGCCACCAGACGGTACAACAAGGCCACCAGACGGTACAACAAGGCCACCAGACGGTACAACAAGGCCACCAGACGGTACAACAGGGCCACCAGACGGTACAACAAGGCCACCAGACGGTACAACAAGGCCACCAGACGGTACAACAAGGCCACCAGACGGTACAACAGGGCCACCAGACGGCACAACAAGACCACCAGACGGTACAACAGGGCCACCATACGGTACAACAAGGCCACCAGACGGTACAACAAGGCCACCAGACGGTACAACAAGGCCACCAGACGGTACAACAAGGCCACCAGACGGTACAACATGGCCACCAGACGGTACAACAAGGCCACCAGACGGTACAACAAGGCCACCAGACGGTACAACAAGGCCACCATACGGTACAACAGGGCCACCAGACGGTACAACAAGGCCACCAGACGGTACAACAAGGCCACCAGACGGTACAACAAGGCAACAATACGGTACAACAAGGCCACAATACGGTACAACAAGGCCACAATACGGTACAACAAGGCCACCAGACGGTACAACAGGGCCACCAGACGGTACAACATGGCCACCAGACGGTACAACAAGGATACCAGATGGTACAACAAGGCCACCAGACGGTACAACAAGGCCACAATACGGTACAACAGGGCCACCAGACGGTACAACAAGGCAACAATACGGTACAACAAGGCCACCAGACGGTACAACAAGGCCACCAGACGGTACAACAAGGCAACAATACGGTACAACGAGGCCACAATACGGTACAACAGGGCCACCAGACGGTACAACAAGGCCACCAGACGGTACAACAAGGCCACAATACGGTACAACAAGGCCACCAGACGGTACAACAGGGCCACCAGACGGTACAACAAGGCCACCAGACGGTACAACAAGGCCACCAGACGGTACAACAAGGCAACAATACGGTACAACAAGGCCACAATACGGTACAACAAGGCCACAATACAGTACAACAAGGCCACCAGACGGTACAACAGGGCCACCAGACGGTACAACATGGCCACCAGACGGTACAACAAGGATACCAGACGGTACAACAAGGCCACCAGACGGTACAACAAGGCCACCAGACGGTACAACAAGGCCACCAGACGGTACAACATGGCCACCAGACGGTACAACAAGGCCACCAGACGGTACAACAAGGCCACCAGACGGTACAACAAGGCCACCATACGGTACAACAAGGCCACCAGTCGGTACAACATGGCCACCAGACGGTACAACAAGGCCACCATACGGTACAACAAGGCCACCATACGGTACAACAAGGCCACCAGACGGTACAACAAGGCCACCAGACGGCACAACAAGACCACCAGACGGTACAACATGGCCACCAGACGGTACAACAAGGCAACAAGGCAACAAGACGGTACAACAAGGCCACCAGACGGTACAACAAGGCCACCAGACGGTACAACAAGGCCACCAGACGGTACAACAAGGCCACCAGACGGTACAACAAGGCCACCAGACGGTACAACAAGGCAACAATACGGTACAACAAGGCCACAATACGGTACAACAAGGCCACCAGACGGTACAACAGGGCCACCAGACGGTACAACAAGGCCACCAGACGGTACAACAAGGCCACAATACGGTACAACAGGGCCACCAGACGGTACAACAAGGCCACCAGACGGTACAACAAGGCCACAATACGGTACAACAAGGCCACAATACGGTACAACAAGGCAACAATACGGTACAACAAGGCCACAATGCGGTACAACAGGGCCACCAGACGGTACAACAGGGCCACCAGACGGCACAACAAGACCACCAGACGGTACAACATGGCCACCAGACGGTACAACAAGGCCACCAGACGGTACAACAAGGCCACCAGACGGTACAACAAGGCCACCAGACGGTACAACAAGGCCACCAGACGGTACAACAAGGCCACCAGACGGTACAACAAGGCCACCAGACGGTACAACAAGGCCACCAGACGGTACAACAGGGCCACCAGACGGTACAACAAGGCCACCAGACGGTACAACAAGGCCACCAGACGGTACAACAAGGCCACCAGACGGTACAACAGGGCCACCAGACGGCACAACAAGACCACCAGACGGTACAACAGGGCCACCATACGGTACAACAAGGCCACCAGACGGTACAACAAGGCCACCAGACGGTACAACAAGGCCACCAGACGGTACAACAAGGCCACCAGACGGTACAACATGGCCACCAGACGGTACAACAAGGCCACCAGACGGTACAACAAGGCCACCAGACGGTACAACAAGGCCACCATACGGTACAACAGGGCCACCAGACGGTACAACAAGGCCACCAGACGGTACAACAAGGCCACCAGACGGTACAACAAGGCAACAATACGGTACAACAGGCCACAATACGGTACAACAAGGCCACAATACGGTACAACAAGGCCACCAGACGGTACAACAGGGCCACCAGACGGTACAACATGGCCACCAGACGGTACAACAAGGATACCAGATGGTACAACAAGGCCACCAGACGGTACAACAAGGCCACAATACGGTACAACAGGGCCACCAGACGGTACAACAAGGCAACAATACGGTACAACAAGGCCACCAGACGGTACAACAAGGCCACCAGACGGTACAACAAGGCAACAATACGGTACAACGAGGCCACAATACGGTACAACAGGGCCACCAGACGGTACAACAAGGCCACCAGACGGTACAAGAAGGCCACAATACGGTACAACAAGGCCACCAGACGGTACAACAGGGCCACCAGACGGTACAACAAGGCCACCAGACGGTACAACAAGGCCACCAGACGGTACAACAAGGCAACAATACGGTACAACAAGGCCACAATACGGTACAACAAGGCCACAATACAGTACAACAAGGCCACCAGACGGTACAACAGGGCCACCAGACGGTACAACATGGCCACCAGACGGTACAACAAGGATACCAGACGGTACAACAAGGCCACCAGACGGTACAACAAGGCCACCAGACGGTACAACAAGGCCACCAGACGGTACAACATGGCCACCAGACGGTACAACAAGGCCACCAGACGGTACAACAAGGCCACCAGACGGTACAACAAGGCCACCATACGGTACAACAAGGCCACCAGTCGGTACAACATGGCCACCAGACGGTACAACAAGGCCACCATACGGTACAACAAGGCCACCATACGGTACAACAAGGCCACCAGACGGTACAACAAGGCCACCAGACGGCACAACAAGACCACCAGACGGTACAACATGGCCACCAGACGGTACAACAAGGCAAACAAGACGGTACAACAAGGCCACCAGACGGTACAACAAGGCCACCAGACGGTACAACAAGGCCACCAGACGGTACAACAAGGCCACCAGACGGTACAACAAGGCCACCAGACGGTACAACAAGGCAACAATACGGTACAACAAGGCCACAATACGGTACAACAAGGCCACCAGACGGTACAACAGGGCCACCAGACGGTACAACAAGGCCACCAGACGGTACAACAAGGCCACAATACGGTACAACAGGGCCACCAGACGGTACAACAAGGCCACCAGACGGTACAACAAGGCCACAATACGGTACAACAAGGCCACAATACGGTACAACAAGGCAACAATACGGTACAACAAGGCCACAATGCGGTACAACAGGGCCACCAGACGGTACAACAGGGCCACCAGACGGCACAACAAGACCACCAGACGGTACAACATGGCCACCAGACGGTACAACAAGGCCACCAGACGGTACAACAAGGCCACCAGACGGTACAACAAGGCCACCAGACGGTACAACAAGGCCACCAGACGGTACAACAAGGCCACCAGACGGTACAACAAGGCCACCAGACGGTACAACAAGGCCACCAGACGGTACAACAGGGCCACCAGACGGTACAACAAGGCCACCAGACGGTACAACAAGGCCACCAGACGGTACAACAAGGCCACCAGACGGTACAACAGGGCCACCAGACGGTACAACAAGGCCACCAGACGGTACAACAGGGCCACCATACGGTACAACAAGGCCACCAGACGGTACAACAAGGCCACCAGACGGTACAACAAGGCCACCAGACGGTACAACAAGGCCACCAGACGGTACAACATGGCCACCAGACGGTACAACAAGGCCACCAGACGGTACAACAAGGCCACCAGACGGTACAACAAGGCCACCATACGGTACAACAGGGCCACCAGACGGTACAACAAGGCCACCAGACGGTACAACAAGGCCACCAGACGGTACAACAAGGCAACAATACGGTACAACAAGGCCACAATACGGTACAACAAGGCCACAATACGGTACAACAAGGCCACCAGACGGTACAACAGGGCCACCAGACGGTACAACATGGCCACCAGACGGTACAACAAGGATACCAGATGGTACAACAAGGCCACCAGACGGTACAACAAGGCCACAATACGGTACAACAGGGCCACCAGACGGTACAACAAGGCAACAATACGGTACAACAAGGCCACCAGACGGTACAACAAGGCCACCAGACGGTACAACAAGGCAACAATACGGTACAACGAGGCCACAATACGGTACAACAGGGCCACCAGACGGTACAACAAGGCCACCAGACGGTACAACAAGGCCACAATACGGTACAACAAGGCCACCAGACGGTACAACAGGGCCACCAGACGGTACAACAAGGCCACCAGACGGTACAACAAGGCCACCAGACGGTACAACAAGGCAACAATACGGTACAACAAGGCCACAATACGGTACAACAAGGCCACAATACAGTACAACAAGGCCACCAGACGGTACAACAGGGCCACCAGACGGTACAACATGGCCACCAGACGGTACAACAAGGATACCAGACGGTACAACAAGGCCACCAGACGGTACAACAAGGCCACAATACGGTACAACAAGGCCACCAGACGGTACAACAGGGCCACCAGACGGTACAACAAGGCCACCAGACGGTACAACAAGGCCACCAGACGGTACAACAAGGCAACAATACGGTACAACAAGGCCACAATACGGTACAACAAGGCCACAATACAGTACAACAAGGCCACCAGACGGTACAACAGGGCCACCAGACGGTACAACATGGCCACCAGACGGTACAACAAGGATACCAGACGGTACAACAAGGCCACCAGACGGTACAACAAGGCCACAATACGGTACAACAAG
Organism: Procambarus clarkii; assembly: GCF_020424385.1. Classification (NCBI taxonomy): domain Eukaryota; kingdom Metazoa; phylum Arthropoda; class Malacostraca; order Decapoda; family Cambaridae; genus Procambarus; species Procambarus clarkii. The sequence goes on along the minus strand of NW_025558888.1, from coordinate 73,170 downwards.
GCCACCAGACGGTACAACAGGGCCACCAGACGGTACAACAAGGCCACCAGACGGTACAACAAGGCCACCAGACGGTACAACAAGGCAACAATACGGTACAACAAGGCCACAATACGGTACAACAAGGCCACAATACAGTACAACAAGGCCACCAGACGGTACAACAGGGCCACCAGACGGTACAACATGGCCACCAGACGGTACAACAAGGATACCAGACGGTACAACAAGGCCACCAGACGGTACAACAAGGCCACAATACGGTACAACAAGGCCACCAGACGGTACAACAGGGCCACCAGACGGTACAACAAGGCCACCAGACGGTACAACAAGGCCACCAGACGGTACAACAAGGCAACAATACGGTACAACAAGGCCACAATACGGTACAACAAGGCCACAATACAGTACAACAAGGCCACCAGACGGTACAACAGGGCCACCAGACGGTACAACATGGCCACCAGACGGTACAACAAGGATACCAGACGGTACAACAAGGCCACCAGACGGTACAACAAGGCCACAATACGGTACAACAAGGCCACCAGACGGTACAACAGGGCCACCAGACGGTACAACAAGGCCACCAGACGGTACAACAAGGCCACCAGACGGTACAACAAGGCAACAATACGGTACAACAAGGCCACAATACGGTACAACAAGGCCACAATACAGTACAACAAGGCCACCAGACGGTACAACAGGGCCACCAGACGGTACAACATGGCCACCAGACGGTACAACAAGGATACCAGACGGTACAACAAGGCCACCAGACGGTACAACAAGGCCACAATACGGTACAACAAGGCCACCAGACGGTACAACAAGGCCACCAGACGGTACAACAAGGCCACCAGACGGTACAACAAGGCCACCAGACGGTACAACAAGGCAACAATACGGTACAACAAGGCCACAATACGGTACAACAAGGCCACAATACAGTACAACAAGGCCACCAGACGGTACAACAGGGCCACCAGACGGTACAACATGGCCACCAGACGGTACAACAAGGCCACCAGACGGTACAACAAGGCCACAATACGGTACAACAAGGCCACCAGACGGTACAACAGGGCCACCAGACGGTACAACAAGGCCACCAGACGGTACAACAAGGCCACCAGACGGTACAACAAGGCAACAATACGGTACAACAAGGCCACAATACGGTACAACAAGGCCACAATACAGTACAACAAGGCCACCAGACGGTACAACAGGGCCACCAGACGGTACAACATGGCCACCAGACGGTACAACAAGGCCACCAGACGGTACAACAAGGCCACAATACGGTACAACAAGGCCACCAGACGGTACAACAGGGCCACCAGACGGTACAACAAGGCCACCAGACGGTACAACAAGGCCACCAGACGGTACAACAAGGCAACAATACGGTACAACAAGGCCACAATACGGTACAACAAGGCCACAATACAGTACAACAAGGCCACCAGACGGTACAACAGGGCCACCAGACGGTACAACATGGCCACCAGACGGTACAACAAGGATACCAGACGGTACAACAAGGCCACCAGACGGTACAACAAGGCCACAATACGGTACAACAAGGCCACCAGACGGTACAACAGGGCCACCAGACGGTACAACAAGGCCACCAGACGGTACAACAAGGCCACCAGACGGTACAACAAGGCAACAATACGGTACAACAAGGCCACAATACGGTACAACAAGGCCACAATACAGTACAACAAGGCCACCAGACGGTACAACAGGGCCACCAGACGGTACAACATGGCCACCAGACGGTACAACAAGGATACCAGACGGTACAACAAGGCCACCAGACGGTACAACAAGGCCACAATACGGTACAACAAGGCCACCAGACGGTACAACAGGGCCACCAGACGGTACAACAAGGCCACCAGACGGTACAACAAGGCCACCAGACGGTACAACAAGGCAACAATACGGTACAACAAGGCCACAATACGGTACAACAAGGCCACAATACAGTACAACAAGGCCACCAGACGGTACAACAGGGCCACCAGACGGTACAACATGGCCACCAGACGGTACAACAAGGATACCAGACGGTACAACAAGGCCACCAGACGGTACAACAAGGCCACAATACGGTACAACAAGGCCACCAGACGGTACAACAGGGCCACCAGACGGTACAACAAGGCCACCAGACGGTACAACAAGGCCACCAGACGGTACAACAAGGCAACAATACGGTACAACAAGGCCACAATACGGTACAACAAGGCCACAATACAGTACAACAAGGCCACCAGACGGTACAACAGGGCCACCAGACGGTACAACATGGCCACCAGACGGTACAACAAGGATACCAGACGGTACAACAAGGCCACCAGACGGTACAACAAGGCCACAATACGGTACAACAAGGCCACCAGACGGTACAACAGGGCCACCAGACGGTACAACAAGGCCACCAGACGGTACAACAAGGCCACCAGACGGTACAACAAGGCAACAATACGGTACAACAAGGCCACAATACGGTACAACAAGGCCACAATACAGTACAACAAGGCCACCAGACGGTACAACAGGGCCACCAGACGGTACAACATGGCCACCAGACGGTACAACAAGGATACCAGACGGTACAACAAGGCCACCAGACGGTACAACAAGGCCACAATACGGTACAACAAGGCCACCAGACGGTACAACAGGGCCACCAGACGGTACAACAAGGCCACCAGACGGTACAACAAGGCCACCAGACGGTACAACAAGGCAACAATACGGTACAACAAGGCCACAATACGGTACAACAAGGCCACAATACAGTACAACAAGGCCACCAGACGGTACAACAGGGCCACCAGACGGTACAACATGGCCACCAGACGGTACAACAAGGATACCAGACGGTACAACAAGGCCACCAGACGGTACAACAAGGCCACAATACGGTACAACAAGGCCACCAGACGGTACAACAGGGCCACCAGACGGTACAACAAGGCCACCAGACGGTACAACAAGGCCACCAGACGGTACAACAAGGCAACAATACGGTACAACAAGGCCACAATACGGTACAACAAGGCCACAATACAGTACAACAAGGCCACCAGACGGTACAACAGGGCCACCAGACGGTACAACATGGCCACCAGACGGTACAACAAGGATACCAGACGGTACAACAAGGCCACCAGACGGTACAACAAGGCCACAATACGGTACAACAAGGCCACCAGACGGTACAACAGGGCCACCAGACGGTACAACAAGGCCACCAGACGGTACAACAAGGCCACCAGACGGTACAACAAGGCAACAATACGGTACAACAAGGCCACAATACGGTACAACAAGGCCACAATACAGTACAACAAGACCACCAGACGGTACAACAGGGCCACCAGACGGTACAACATGGCCACCAGACGGTACAACAAGGCCACCAGACGGTACAACAAGGCCACAATACGGTACAACAAGGCCACCAGACGGTACAACAGGGCCACCAGACGGTACAACAAGGCCACCAGACGGTACAACAAGGCCACCAGACGGTACAACAAGGCAACAATACGGTACAACAAGGCCACAATACGGTACAACAAGGCCACAATACAGTACAACAAGGCCACCAGACGGTACAACAGGGCCACCAGACGGTACAACATGGCCACCAGACGGTACAACAAGGCCACCAGACGGTACAACAAGGCCACAATACGGTACAACAAGGCCACCAGACGGTACAACAGGGCCACCAGACGGTACAACAAGGCCACCAGACGGTACAACAAGGCCACCAGACGGTACAACAAGGCAACAATACGGTACAACAAGGCCACAATACGGTACAACAAGGCCACAATACAGTACAACAAGGCCACCAGACGGTACAACAGGGCCACCAGACGGTACAACATGGCCACCAGACGGTACAACAAGGATACCAGACGGTACAACAAGGCCACCAGACGGTACAACAAGGCCACAATACGGTACAACAAGGCCACCAGACGGTACAACAGGGCCACCAGACGGTACAACAAGGCCACCAGACGGTACAACAAGGCCACCAGACGGTACAACAAGGCAACAATACGGTACAACAAGGCCACAATACGGTACAACAAGGCCACAATACAGTACAACAAGGCCACCAGACGGTACAACAGGGCCACCAGACGGTACAACATGGCCACCAGACGGTACAACAAGGATACCAGACGGTACAACAAGGCCACCAGACGGTACAACAAGGCCACAATACGGTACAACAAGGCCACCAGACGGTACAACAGGGCCACCAGACGGTACAACAAGGCCACCAGACGGTACAACAAGGCCACCAGACGGTACAACAAGGCAACAATACGGTACAACAAGGCCACAATACGGTACAACAAGGCCACAATACAGTACAACAAGGCCACCAGACGGTACAACAGGGCCACCAGACGGTACAACATGGCCACCAGACGGTACAACAAGGATACCAGACGGTACAACAAGGCCACCAGACGGTACAACAAGGCCACAATACGGTACAACAAGGCCACCAGACGGTACAACAGGGCCACCAGACGGTACAACAAGGCCACCAGACGGTACAACAAGGCCACCAGACGGTACAACAAGGCAACAATACGGTACAACAAGGCCACAATACGGTACAACAAGGCCACAATACAGTACAACAAGGCCACCAGACGGTACAACAGGGCCACCAGACGGTACAACATGGCCACCAGACGGTACAACAAGGATACCAGACGGTACAACAAGGCCACCAGACGGTACAACAAGGCCACAATACGGTACAACAAGGCCACCAGACGGTACAACAGGGCCACCAGACGGTACAACAAGGCCACCAGACGGTACAACAAGGCCACCAGACGGTACAACAAGGCAACAATACGGTACAACAAGGCCACAATACGGTACAACAAGGCCACAATACAGTACAACAAGGCCACCAGACGGTACAACAAGGCCACCAGACGGTACAACAAGGCCACCAGACGGTACAACAAGGCAACAATACGGTACAACAAGGCCACAATACGGTACAACAAGGCCACAATACAGTACAACAAGGCCACCAGACGGTACAACAGGGCCACCAGACGGTACAACATGGCCACCAGACGGTACAACAAGGCCACCAGACGGTACAACAAAGTAGTAGGGATGACATGCCACAGACGATTTTTTTTTTTGGCCAGAGGACCCCTGTGGACTGTACAGTCCAGAGGTAACTTTTTGTTTTTTCTGGAAATTCGTGTGTAGCGTGTCGGGGTTTTCAGGTAAATTTTGTCAGTCACAGATTTTAGAAGTAAGGATTTCTTATGATGAAAATAATTTCCGAGACTTAGAAGTTTGTTAAAGTCTTATCATGAAATAATGTCATACGACTTTTGTTAAAGTTCTTATTTGTTTCTTACTTAGAAACTTGTATATTGCTATTTATATCTAATTCATTTCCCTGCCATCCCCCCTCCCTCACCTTTCCCTCCCCCTGCATCCCCCCCGCTTGTACCTAACACCCCCCTCCCTCCCCCCTTACCTCGCAATCTGTCGCCTCACCTGTGTTTACTTTAGACGTCAGCCAGACACGGCCTTCAGGTCACCTCGGTAATCGTATCTTATCTTCTCCATAATAATATCTGGACCGTCCCTCTCTCTCTCTCTCTCCTCCTATTTCCTTACAGCTATTTTCAGAGTTTCAAATAATCATAGAAGTTTATTTATATGTTTATGACCGAATTTGTAAAAAGGCCATTTTCAGAGAATATTGTCTTAGATGTTTTGTTAAGGAAAACAGACAACTTAGCCATAACATTTAGTTTTATATCCATTTACGTCTATTTCACCTGTAAAGACCAAAATTGAACAGAGCCCAGTTTTAAGCTCATATTTCATCAGAGTCCAATTATCAACAGAAATTCGCCAGAGTCTACTTTGAGAGCAAAATTAGTCAGAGACAGTTTTAAGCTCAAATTTCATCAGAGTCCAATTATCAACAGAAATTCGCCAGAGTCTACTTTGAGAGCAAAATTAGTCAGAGACAGTTTTAAGCTCATATTTCATCAGAGTCCAATTATCAACAGAAATTCGCCAGAGTCTACTTTGAGAGCAAAATTAGTCAGAGACAGTTTAAGCTCAAATTTCATCAGAGTCCAGTTTATACCGAAAATTCGCCAGAGTATACTTTGTGCCAAAATATTCAGAGTCCAGTTCATGATCGAAATTAATCAGAGTCCAATTAAAGACCCAAATTTGACAGAGACCACATTTTCGCTACTAGCAACCCAATCCCCCTTAAATTTTAAATAGTCATATTTCAGTCATAGTAAAATAAGATCAAGTCAGTTACTGAGCTCCAGCTCTCGTCCCCCCACCCTCTTCCACCCTCTAGTCTTTGTAAATAACCCATCAATTTCCCCAAAATTTTTACCCTCTGTATTTCAGACATAGTAAATATGATGTAAACAATTATAAAACTCTAGCTCTTGTCCTCTGTCCACGTTCACTCATGTAAATTCATTACTATCAGTCCAAATCCCCCTGAGATTTAAACACCCAACTACATTTTCAGACATAGTAAATAAAGACCAGTTCAGTTATCAAGTTTCAACTCTTGTGCCCCAGCTTAGTTCATTTTGTACAAGTTCTTTATTTTTCTAACTAAATCACCCTGAGATTTAAGATCACCTTATTTCTAACGTAGTAAAATTAATCTGGACATTAGCCAAGCTCCATTTCCTCGGCCTTAGATCATCAGACATAAATATATTCGATCAAGTCCGTCTCCAGCCTAACTCTTATCCGAGTACACACATAACCCCAACCTGTGTAATCATCTTTCACCCCCTCCCACCTTCCTCCATCTCATCTCATCTCACCTTACCCTTTCCCTCCCTTACCTTCTCATCCCCAACTTATCCAAACCTTCAATAATCGTACTGTATTTGCATATTTTCTCTATATTCACTGTGTTCTTCGTATTCTCATCCGTGTTCACTCCATGTTCTTCAAATGTTCACAGTCCCATTCAGTTCATATTTTCACAAGTATCTCCATTTTTTCTGTAATCTTTCTCTTAGTCTCATTATGTTCTCTACAAATTCTAGTCATATTTTCTATGTTTTCATGTTCATCACATGTTCTCTTTACAACTTTTATACTCAATATTCATGCTAACTTCCATATTTTGTGTTCTTTGTCAATATTCATGTTCCTCTACAAGTTCATGTTCCTCACAAGATCACTTCGTTTTTCACCTTCACTTACATGTTTTCTACATTCTTTGTCATATTCTCCATGTTCTTCACAAGTCCATTGTTCATTCTTTGTATTCCCTATTCTCCTTATCATGTTTTCATGTTCTCTGTAAGTTCATATTCCCAGCATGTTCACTGTATTCATCAACTTTTCTTACATATGTTCTTTGCCATGTTCCCCATATGTTCTCTGGGTTTTTCCCCTTACATGTTATTTAACGTTCCTTAACTAAAAAAATCTTTCGCCAATCAACTAAAACATAGTCACTTTCGTCATTTCTCAACTAAACTTATTATCCAGTCAACTAAAAATAGTCAGAAATAGCCTCGTTCAACACTGTTCTTAACTAAAACAACCTTTCTCTTAGCTAAAAATTGTCAAAGGAAACTTCTTTCAGCACTTTCTTAACAGCCACTATGTTTCATCAAGTAAGAAAAAATTGTCAAAGGAAACTTTCCAAAACTGTTCATAACTAAACTTATTCCCTAGTCATCAGAAAATAACCGTGTTCTTCATGTTTCATTGTCATTTCATAACTAAAATTATCCATCAATCAACAGAAAAAGTCATATTCATCATTTCGTAACAGCCATTATGTTTTCGTCAAGTAAGAAAATATAGTCAAAGATATCTATCATCGTCGTTCTTAACTGACATTTATACTTTGTGGGGCACTAAAAATAGTCAAATGTAACTTTTTCAGCACTTTCGTAAAAATTATATGTCGTTAAGTAAGAAAAATAGTCAAAGGTGCTCTCCGTAACACCAAAGTTACTCTTCGAGATAACAAAAGACACTCTCAAACACTGAAAATTTACTCAAAGACATCAAAGTTGCACTCAAAGACATCCTTTGAGACATCAAAGTTATTCTCAGAGGCATAAAAGCTATTCTCAGAGACATAAAAGTTAATCTCAGAGACATGAAACTTGTTCTCGATGCCATCAAAAAGTATTTTCTCGTTCATCAAAGTTAATCTCAGAGTTAACAAAGGTAATCTCTAACTCACTTTCGTTCAACATATTAATTCGCTAAGTCCTCAAAGTTATTCTCTAAGACAACAAAGTCTTTCTCAGAGCTATCAAACTTGTTCTCAAAGTCATCAAAGTTATTCACAGAGTCATCAAAGTTAATCTAAGACATCATCTTTCATCAAAGATATTCTCTCTAAACCATCAATGTTCTTCTCTAAGACATAAAAGTTATTCTCAGAGTCACCTTCGTTCTTCAGAGAAACTTTCCAAAACATCTTTGTTCATCAAGTTATTCTCGGAGTCATCAAAAGGTATTCTCTAACTCACTTTTGGTCATTAAAGTTAATTTCTATGTTATAAAAGTTTGTCTGAGAGACATCTTAAGTTAATCTTAGAGTTATCAAATGTAATCTCTAACTCACTTTTGTTCATCAAAGTTGATCTCAGAGTTAACAAAGGTAATCTCTAACTCACTCTCGTTCATCAAAGTTATTCTCAGAGACATCTAAAGTTAATCTTGCTCATCAATGTTCTTCTCTAAGACATAAAAGTTATTCTCTATGTCATCAAAAAGTTATTCTCTGAGCTAACAAAATACTACTCATGTTCTCAGAAGTCATTCTCAAAGTCATCAAAGTTTTTCTAAGAGCTATCAAACTTGTTCTCAAAGTCATCAAAGTTATTCTCGGAGTCATCAAAAGGTATTCTCTAACTCACTTTTGGTCATTAAAGTTAATTTCTATGTTATAAAAGTTTGTCTCAGAGACATCTAAAGTTAATCTTGTTCATCAAAGTTGTTCTCTAAGACATAAAAGTTATTCTCAGAGACATCTAAAGTTAATCTTGCTCATCAAAGTTGTTCTCTAAGACATAAAAGTTATTCTCAGAGTCATCAAAAGTTGTTCTCTAAGACATCAATGTTGTTTCTCTAAGGCATCAAAGATGTTCTCTAAATCATAAAAGTTAATCTCTAAGTCTCCTTCGTTCATTAGAGAAACTTTCCAATCCATATTCGTTAACCAGAGTTATTCTCAGAGTCATCAAAGCGATCTCTAATTCATCTTCGTTCTCCAAAAGTTGTTCTCTAAGACACCTTCATTCATCAAAGAAACTCTCCTTCTTCCATCATGTTATTCTTTAAGACATCTTCAGTCATAAAATTTTCTCTCCAAAATGTAACTAGTTCAGCTTTTCATACCAAACCTGCACTTGTTAAAATATATTTCCTTAGTCGCTTTACCCTAAAACTGTTCTCTGAACTACACTGTTCAAACCTACGTAACCTATCCTCTCCACCCAATGTTACTTACCTAACTTAACCTGCATAACCTAACTTTACCTATCTTACATTACCTTACCTATCTTACCTAACCTAACCTAACTTTACCTATCCTAACTTGCGTTACCTAACTTAATCTTACATTCCCAAACTGATGTATCCTAACTTATCTAGTCAAACCAGACATGATCTAACTTACATAAGTATTCCTTCTTGTCTTTTGTGTTTCGTCAATCATTGTCTCATATTCATTTACTCTTTTCATTAGTTAATTTCTCAAATGGTCACTTATGCATTTCAAGTGCAATTTGTTAGAGATTGGATATTTAAGCATTTCAAAGAATTTTTGTTATATATGGGCATTTACTCATTTCAAGGGATAATTTCTCAAATGGACGTTTTTGCATTTCAAGTGTTATTTGTTTAAGATTGGATGTTTAACCATTTCAAAGGATTTTTGTTATATATGGGAACTTACTCATTTCAAGGGCTAATTTCTCAAATGGTCATTTTTGCAGATCAAGGGTTATTTGTTAAAGTTCATCAAGTTGCTCATAAGTTGTATTTATTATGTTTGTTATCATTTATTCTTATTCCCCAACCCCTTAACCTAACCTCTTGTAATCGTAGTGTATTTAGTAGGTTCTATCATATGTTCTTATTCCCCAACCCCTTAACCTAACCTCTTGTAATCGTAGTGTATTTAGTAGGTTCTATCATATGTTCTTATTCCCCAACCCCTTAACCTAACCTCTTGTAATCGTAGTGTATTTAGTAGGTTCTATCATATGTTCTTATTCCCCAACCCTTTAACCTAACCTTTCAGATGTAGTTTATTGTGTTTTTGACGTATTTGTTGAATATATTATCCTTTTCCTAACCTTTCAGATGTAGTTTTGTTTCTCTTTTTTGTATATTTTTTTTTGTATATTTCTGTGTTGGCATCGATATGTTCTTGTCTTGTCCTTACTCTCATGGTGGGTAGAGTAAATAGTTCCGTGATTTGGGTGTTCATGGTAGGTCGCTCTATTCTTATGTGAATTGCCTCAAGAATTTGTAATCTTCTTGCATCTTGGGTTTTGTCTATTATGCAGGTATTCTTGTTCAACATTTCTCTTGTTAGAGTAATGTCATGGGCTTGTCTCATGTGATTCCTAGGGGCACCAGATTGAAGATGGCATGTCAAACGCCTCGTCAGCTTGGTCGACGTCATACCTATGTACTTACATTGAAGGTTACATCCTTCGTGGGGACAAGTGTACATGTATACAACGCTTGACTGCTGTAGAGGGTTCTCCGTCGGCTTCGGGCTGTTTTTGATAAGGAGTTCGGAAGTCTTCTATATATATATATATATATATATATATATATTGTCACGTGGGGGTGGGCGGTCCGGGGCTCTGCTAACACTCGGCTGCTAGGGGCTCAAAGGGCCCAAATACTCAGCCCCTCCGACTCCCTGGATTCACCGGAGTCTCCTTGGTCACACAAGATAGGACCAACAATGCCCACCTCCGCAGGTCTTTGCTTCCACCACAAAGGGGTGCCACTGATTCACCCTGGAAGCCCTTCAGTCAACCACGGGGAAACTGCTGTTAACAGTTCCGGCCTAGACCCGTGGGGGAGTGAAGGAAGACTCAGGCTTACCTATAACCATAACCTCCCTGAGTCTTGCCTGCCAGACAAAAAAAAGGTTGCAGGAACTCCTTTCCCGCCTGTCTTCTCTATCTTCCTCTTAGCAAGGTCGCCAGCTGGGTTATTATATCTGCACCCCAGCAATGCAGTTCAGTGGGTGTATCATATATCGTTTGTAGCCAGAAATGTATGCTCATAGAGAAAATCACAAATGGAGGCACACTCAAACACAGTAATAAAATGTGTGGATTTACTGACGCAAATTACATGAACACACACACACAATCACAAGTAATACATGAATATGGAATATGGATGATGAGTCTGGAGATCGTCAGCCTCTTCTTCCACGACCTCCAACTCTCCTTCAACTGGGCAGGAAGACAGGAGTCTCACACTCTCACAGGAGGGCCTCTTCACCACGTCGGCACCTCTTCTTCACTGTCCTGCCATCCATACACACTGTCCTCTCTGACAGTCCTGGACACAAGCTGCCTTGCAGCCTACTCTACTATTAAGGTAATAAAGTCTTGCTGCCACATACACGAGTAAATATTGTGGCCTAACTAGCCTACTCATACAAGGGGTAATGGGAGGGAAAAATGATCTACCTTACACTCCTGGCTCACGACGCCTGTCCCTCGATGGTGTGAGGTTCCCACGCTTCCTTGGGTCGATCCTCGACGATCCAGGGCGTTCCACAGGTCCTCAGGTGTCGTGAAGCCTTCGCGTCGTCGCCGTTCCAATCCCTGAGATTCAGCTGCCCCAATCCTGGTTCATCGATGGGCGCTGAGCTAATCACTATTTTTTCCCCACACTCGCCTCTCCCACAGGGCGTCGCTCCTTGTCCTAGGCACTGTGTCGTCCTTCCAAGATTCTCAGTGGATATGACCCCAGTCACAGCAGCTTGCTCGCCCACCTTCCAGACCTCAACGTCCAGCCAGCGGCGCCGCCCAGCGTCGTCGCCGACCGTTTTCCAAGTTTGGCACTTCTCTGCTCACTGAACTTGGTTCCTCTTTGGCTCCCCAGAAGCGCAGGGTCTCCAATGACTGTGAGGGGCAGCGAAGGCCAGCTCAATCCACTGAACAAGGCTTGCAGAGCCTCCAATCTTTGAGAGCAGACCGAGGCGCGTCCTGTCGCTTCCACGGTCAGTACAACTCTGACGTTGGCGCCGCCCGGGGCACTCGGTGACGTCATGGCGGGCCCTGATTTGTCGCCCGCGACCTACGTCGACCAATCCGCGATCGACTAATGTCCCTTCCAAAAGGTCACATCTGCCGTAGGGGATACTGTTTCATTTTATAACAGGGCGCCAATTTTCCTTTATTTACAACTTATAATATAACTTCCATGCCTTAACTGGCAGCCGGTCTGGTCGCCACATATATCATTAGACTCCCTGAACCTCAGAGAATCAGTAGGGAGAGCTGATATGACTCTTTAAGCCGGCAAACGAAAGAAATAGGAGAGGGCACCGTAACATACCCCTCCCCTTAAAATAAGAGTCATATCGGAAGAGCAGCACTCAAGAGGGCAATCTATACTCTTGCTCCCTCCGTTCCTGAAGTGTCACTCCTCCAGTTGGTGACGTGGCTCGTACCACCTTGCCAGTCACTTGCCTCATTGTATCTCCACCTCGCATAGTACCGGGTGTGATGGGTGTTCCCTGAACACCTACAAGAAATCCTCTCTCCGTGGCTACGAGTGTACTCCCACGGCTCGTTACCACTGTAAGATTTAGTGCATGCAGCGCCTCCACCGCGTCGTGCACTCCGAGATAGTCTTGCATTTCCACTGCGTCCTACAGGTACTCCATGTTTCCTCCCATGATCTCCTCTTCGCCAATCTTCTCTCTTCTCGGTTCCTCTTCTCCCGTAGGTGCGTTGTCTCCTCACAGTGGCACTTGTAACCTGTACTCCATCCAGCAGCTCCCTCTCTTCCACACTAGGCTTTTGCGATGGCCCAATGCCCCTCTGGTTAGGCTGGCGCCTACCCTGGGTGTACCTATTCCCTGCTTTCTTCGTATTGCCTTTCCTATACCACTCGCTCCTTCGTTCCCGACGAACATCTTCACTCCTCCATGAGATTTTCTTCCCTGCAGACGTCTTCTTCGGTTCGTGGTTGGGCTCATCCACCTCCCTGTGGCTCACCTCACCACGGTGGTTCATCTTGCACCTACCACTATTCATCTGGCCGGCATAGGGTGCACTGCGTCGTGGTTCCTCCACTCTGCCCCTCACTGCCGTTCGCTCATCCACTGAGCTTACTTTATTTACGTTTCTGTATGGAGGGAGTGCGGTCTGCAGCCTCTTCACCGCCCCAGGCGTTTGTACAGCTGCTCCTCGCCACTCCTCCACACGCATCATCAGGCTTAGTCGGAGGTCCCCGTCGGGGTTTTCCACAACCTCCGACGACCTCTCTGCACTCTCGCCCTCGTTGTCGTCGTCTCTGGCGACGTTTTCCCTGGCGAAGTCGGCTTCCTCACGACCATCTGGAACGACCGATACCTCACCTGGCAGGGTTGTACCGCTGCTTGCAACATAGGCACTCCTGGCCCAATCGGGTTGTATCCTGCCTCCTCCGAGGTCATTACCCAGCACCATCTGTACATGCTCTAGGGGTAACTTAGGGGCTACAGCTACTATAGCTCTCTCGACTCCGTAGTCGGCAATCAGCTGTACTTCGTGAAGTGGCAACCTGTATTCCTCCCCCACACTGCGTATCCTCACCACTCCCACAGGTGAATCATTAAATTCCTTGGGGAGAATACTCCTGGTCACCATACTTATGTCAGCACCCGTATCTCGAAGCACGGCAACCTCCACTGGGTCTGACTTTCCAAACTTCACGTTGGCCTCGAAAACGAAGGGATGTTCACCCAACTTCATTTCCCAACCATTCACGTTGGGTCCACTATAATATGGGGTGTGAACAAACACTCTCTCCTCTTCCAACATTAATCCTACATTCCTTTGGTGCTCCTCACACTCGCGGGCATAATGTCCTCTCACGCCACAGTTGTAGCATCGGCTGCCTCTCCTGGGCGGCCACTCGCCAGTCACTCTGGCGGTACCACTTGCAGACGTTCCCTGGGTTCTCCTTGGACTCCCTGTCGTCGTGTCCGGGACTGCAGCACTTGCTCCTGAGCTAGGTCCACTGCTCACCGCTTGGGGCTTCCTCCCCGCGTCTCTTGAGCTCTTGAACCACGTTACTTCATCAGGCACACTACTCTTGGGAGAGTCCCCACCCGTCCTCGCTCCTCCTGAACTCCTAAAGTTCCCTCCCGACCTGGGGTAAGGCGAGTGTCTGGGCGGCCCCTCCCTCCTGATATGTAGTGCCTCCTCCAGCATGTCGGCTCGATCCGCTACAGCCTTCAGGTCCTTAATACCTGCTTCTCTCACCCTTACTCGCAACTCAGGATGGAGCACCGACATGAACTTCTCCATCACTATCAGTCGTTTAACATCATCCACCGACTCCGCTTCCTCTGCCTTCAACCATCGTAGGAATTTCCGTTCCATATCCCTGGCGGTCTCGGCGTAAGTCTTTCCCGACGCTCTTGTACACTCTCTGAACCGCTTCCGGTACATCTCCGGAGTCAGCCGGAATGAGTGGAGAACCGCATTCTTAATCGCATCATAACTAGTACACTCCTCTAGGTCCAGCATGTTATAGGCTTCCCGGGCCTCACCAGTCAACCTGCCCTGGACCAGAGCAGCCCAATCATCTTCCGGCCACTCCTTCAGAGTTGCTATCCGTTCAAAGTGTTCGAAGAACGCCTCAGCTTCTTGTGGTTCGAACGTAGGTAAGTCACGTTCCCTTACCTTGAGGTCATCCCGCCGTGCAGGTAGTGAGGGCAGACCACGTTCAACGCGACGCAATTCGACTTCTTTCTTTGCCCTTATCTCCTCCAGTCGCAGTTGTCTCTCTCCTTCTTCCCGCTGCAGCCGAGCTTCTCGCTCCTCTCGCTGCAGCTCAGCCGCACGTTCCTCTCGCTGCAGCTCAGCCGCACGTTCCTCTCGCTGCAGCTCAGCCGCACGTTCCTCTCGCTGCAGCTCAGCCGCACGTTCCTCTCGCTGCAGCTCAGCCGCACGTTCCTCTCGCTGCAGCTCAGCCGCACGTTCCTCTCGCTGCAGCTCAGCCGCACGTTCCTCTCGCTGCATTTGCGCTTCTCTCTCCTCTCGTCGCAGCTGGGCTTCCAGTTGCATCTTCATTATTTCCAGTTGCAGGCTCCTCTTACTACAGCTGGACCTTCCACTGCTCCCATGTTCACTGTGAATTCTCTCCACACTGGTAGGCGCTTGGGGAGGCCCTAGTCGGGACGGTTCACCTTGCGATGGCTCTCCTCGGGACGGCTCCTCTTGAGATGGCTCCTCTCCCGTCGCTTCCTCTCGAGCTGTGAGCTGTGCCATGATCTCTATCCTTCGCTCTGCTACCTTAGTCGTCCTCAACCTGATCCCAAAGTGGTTTGCCACTTGTTGGAGCTGGGCCTTGGTACACTCCTCCAAAATTCTCTCGTCCCTTGTGTCAATAAATTTCTTTACTTTGTCTTCCTCCATCTCTATATCATCAAGCATACACGACGGCACAGACAAGTTAGTAGGCACTAATTTCACCGTTTCAGTCCCTTAGCCGGTTGAGTAACAGTACCACCGAATTCACTGGCCACACTGTATTAGTACCCTGGCAACACTTGTCTTGAAATTTGGTCCACACTGTAGCTTGATCCACGCTTCCTGGCGAGGTTCCCAGTTCTTGGCTACCGGGGTTCGAATCCTGGCGAGGTCGCCAGTTCTCTTGTCACGTGGGGGTGGGCGGTCCGGGGCTCTGCTAACACTCGGCTGCTAGGGGCTCAAAGGGCCCAAATACTCAGCCCCTCCGACTCCCTGGATTCACCGGAGTCTCCTTGGTCACACAAGATAGGACCAACAATGCCCACCTCCGCAGGTCTTTGCTTCCACCACAAAGGGGTGCCACTGATTCACCCTGGAAGCCCTTCAGTCAACCACGGGGAAACTGCTGTTAACAGTTCCGGCCTAGACCCGTGGGGGAGTGAAGGAAGACTCAGGCTTACCTATAACCATAACCTCCCTGAGTCTTGCCTGCCAGACAAAAAAAAGGTTGCAGGAACTCCTTTCCCGCCTGTCTTCTCTATCTTCCTCTTAGCAAGGTCGCCAGCTGGGTTATTATATCTGCACCCCAGCAATGCAGTTCAGTGGGTGTATCATATATCGTTTGTAGCCAGAAATGTATGCTCATAGAGAAAATCACAAATGGAGGCACACTCAAACACAGTAATAAAATGTGTGGATTTACTGACGCAAATTACATGAACACACACACACAATCACAAGTAATACATGAATATGGAATATGGATGATGAGTCTGGAGATCGTCAGCCTCTTCTTCCACGACCTCCAACTCTCCTTCAACTGGGCAGGAAGACAGGAGTCTCACACTCTCACAGGAGGGCCTCTTCACCACGTCGGCACCTCTTCTTCACTGTCCTGCCATCCATACACACTGTCCTCTCTGACAGTCCTGGACACAAGCTGCCTTGCAGCCTACTCTACTATTAAGGTAATAAAGTCTTGCTGCCACATACACGAGTAAATATTGTGGCCTAACTAGCCTACTCATACAAGGGGTAATGGGAGGGAAAAATGATCTACCTTACACTCCTGGCTCACGACGCCTGTCCCTCGATGGTGTGAGGTTCCCACGCTTCCTTGGGTCGATCCTCGACGATCCAGGGCGTTCCACAGGTCCTCAGGTGTCGTGAAGCCTTCGCGTCGTCGCCGTTCCAATCCCTGAGATTCAGCTGCCCCAATCCTGGTTCATCGATGGGCGCTGAGCTAATCACTATTTTTTCCCCACACTCGCCTCTCCCACAGGGCGTCGCTCCTTGTCCTAGGCACTGTGTCGTCCTTCCAAGATTCTCAGTGGATATGACCCCAGTCACAGCAGCTTGCTCGCCCACCTTCCAGACCTCAACGTCCAGCCAGCGGCGCCGCCCAGCGTCGTCGCCGACCGTTTTCCAAGTTTGGCACTTCTCTGCTCACTGAACTTGGTTCCTCTTTGGCTCCCCAGAAGCGCAGGGTCTCCAATGACTGTGAGGGGCAGCGAAGGCCAGCTCAATCCACTGAACAAGGCTTGCAGAGCCTCCAATCTTTGAGAGCAGACCGAGGCGCGTCCTGTCGCTTCCACGGTCAGTACAACTCTGACGTTGGCGCCGCCCGGGGCACTCGGTGACGTCATGGCGGGCCCTGATTTGTCGCCCGCGACCTACGTCGACCAATCCGCGATCGACTAATGTCCCTTCCAAAAGGTCACATCTGCCGTAGGGGATACTGTTTCATTTTATAACAGGGCGCCAATTTTCCTTTATTTACAACTTATAATATAACTTCCATGCCTTAACTGGCAGCCGGTCTGGTCGCCACATATATCATTAGACTCCCTGAACCTCAGAGAATCAGTAGGGAGAGCTGATATGACTCTTTAAGCCGGCAAACCAAAGAAATAGGAGAGGGCACCGTAACAATATATATATATATATATGCCTGTATATATATATATATAAAGTTGTGTGTGTGTGTGTGTAAACTAAAGTCTTTGAAAATGTAATAAGTTTTACGAAACGCGCTCAAGTGTCGCGTCAGACTAGAAATAAAAATGATTTTTGGAGAATTGATCTTTAAATTACCATCAACAGTGAAAAGAAACGTAAGAAAGATCGAGAAAATTCGTGTTAGAATTATTAATCTTACTTTTTCGGTCATATTTAATAATATGTATATATATATATATATATATATATATATATATATATATATATATATATATATATATATATATATATATATATATATATATATATATATATATATATATATATATATATATATATATATATATATATATATATATATATATATATATATATATATATATATATATATATATATATATATATATATATATATATATATATATATATATATATATATATATATGTATATATATATGTATATATATATATATATGTATATATATATATATATACATATATATATATATATATATATATATATATATATATATATATATATATATATATATATATATATGTCGTACCTAGTAGCCAGAACTCACTTCTCAGCCTACTATGCGAGGCCCGATTTGCCTAATAAGCCAAGTTTTACTGAATTAATATATTTTCTCTAATTTTTTTCTTATGAAATGATAAAGCTACCCATTTCATTATGTATGAGGTCAATTTATTTTTATTAGAGTTAAAATTAACGTAGATATATGACCGAACCTAACCAACCCTACCTAACCTAACCTAACCTATCTTTATAGGTTAGGTTAGGTTAGGTAGCCGAAAACGTTAGGTTAGGTTAGGTTAGGTAGGTTAGGTTGTCGAAAAAACATTAATTCGTGAAAACTAGGCTTATTAGGCAAATCAGGCCTTGCATAGTAGGCTCAGAAGTGAGTTCTGGCTACTAGGTACGACATATATATACATATATATATATATATATATATATATATATATATATATATATATATATATATATATATATATATATATATATATGTCGTACCTAATAGCCAGAACGCACTTCTCAGCCTACTATTCAAGGCCCGATTTGCCTAATAAGCCAAGTTTTCATGAATTAATGTTTTTTCGTCTACCTAACCTACCTAACCTAACCTAACCTAGCTTTTTTTGGCTACCTAACCTAACCTTACCTATAAATATAGGTTAGGTTAGGTTAGGTAGGGTTGGTTAGGTTCGGTCATATATCTACGTTAATTTTAACTCCAATAAAAAAAAATTGACCTCATACATAGAGAAAAGGGTCGCTTTATCATTTCATAAGAAAAAAATTATAGTAAATATATTAATTCAGGAAAACTTGGCTTATTAGGCAAATCAGGCCTTGAATAGTAGGCTGAGAAGTGAGTTCTGGCTACTAGGTACGACATATATATATATATATATATATATATATATATATACATATATATATATGTATATATATATGTATATATATATATATATGTATATATATGTATATATATATATGTATATATATATATATATATATATATATATATATATATATATATATATATATATATATATATATATATATATATATTAATTATGACCGAAAAAGTAAGATTAATAATTCTAACACGAATTTTCTCGATCTTTCTTACGTTTCTTTTCACTGTTGATGGTAATTCAAAGATCAATTCTCCAAAATTCATTTTTATTTCTAGTCTGACACGACACTTGAGTGCGTTTCGTAAAACTTATTACATTTTCAAAGACTTTAGTTTACACACACACACACAACTTTAACTGAATTGAGCTTAAACATTTTTCGAGTTTTTATACCTACATTTGGGTGAAGTGACATGTTACAATAGTTTTGGATGAGGTGAAAATAAACTTTTAACACAAGACAGAACACGAAACAATGAAATACAAACAAGTATTAAAGGTAGGTGACTGCAGAAGGCCTATTTTTATTTGCCCATATTTCTTGATGCTTCTATATTGGAGCGGAGTCTTGAAGTCGGTAGAATATAGTTGTGCATTAATTGGCTGTTGATTGCTGGTGTTGACTTCTTGATGTGTAGTGCCTCGCAGACGTCGAGCCGCCTGCTATCGCTGTATCTATCGATGATTTCTGTGTTGTTTGCTAAGATTTCTCTGGTGATGGTTTGGTTGTAGGAAGAGGCTATATGTTCCTTAATGGAGCCCTGTTGCTTATGCATCGTTAAACGCCTGGAAAGAGATGTTGTTGTCTTCCCTATATACTGGGTTTTTTGAGACTTACAATCCTATTAGGATTGCCCTTTATAAGAGGGCATTTGAAGGCATAGACGACGTTGGTCTCTTTTAAAACGTTCTGCTTTGTGTCTGGAGAGTTTCTCATGAGTTGGCTGGCCGTTTTTTTGGTTTTATAGTAAATTGTCAGTTGTATCTTCTGATTTTTGTCTGTAGGGATAACGTTTCTACTGACAATATCTTTCAGGACCCTTTCCTCCGTTTTATGGGCTGTGGAAAAGAAGTTCCTGTAAAATAGTCTAATAGGGGGAATAGGTGTTGTGTTAGTTCTGTTTTCAGAGGTTGCATGGCGTTTCACTTTCCTTCTTATGATGTCTTCCACGAAACCATTGGAGAAGCCGTTGTTGACTAGGACCTGCCCTTTAGAATTTAGTTTAGTTACTAACAATTTTTTTAGAATTACTTTAGAAATTAGTTATTCTCTGACCAAACTAAATTCCAAAGGGTAACGAAGGACACAATAGCCGAACTGAAAGCAAAGGTCAACAAATTGATCGAAACTGTGAACGCCAAGAAATCTGGACTCCACCTGCCAAAGATTATTGGGGAATATAAACCTGGATATGCGTATGGAAATGTCAAGACACACAAGCCTGGAAACCCACTTGTAAAGCCACTAGTATGCGCAGCATTTCGGGCAGGTCCTTACCCTAACAGATAATTTTAATTTAAGTAGATAAATTCTAGCAAAATTTATAAAATGTTAACAGGTACATTGCAAGAAAATATGAGATGAGAGAGATTAGTAGGTATATTAAAGCACATCAGTAGCTCTGATTGATTATGTTGTCAGCTTGATTTGTAATTTAATTACCAAAGATAAATAGGCACAACCCAGCAATCAATTTCAAGTTTCCACAACATTCCTGGAAAGTGTTTGAAAGGATTGGAAACGTTTGTTTTCACGAATTAGATACGATATTTTGTGTGGAATTAAATAGGTTTCCAAAACTTTTAACCAAAACCCACGTACCTAATCCTAATTTGAAACTTTGTGACCCCTTTTGTACCCTAATTTGAAACTTTGTGACCCCTTTTGTACCTAATTTAAACTTTGCGACACCTTTTATAAAGTGTTTCAAGTTAAAATGCTCAAATATGAATAAAATAGGAAATGTAAAAAAATAAAAATATATTTCTACATTTGGTAAAATAAAGCATCCTAATAGAGGTGGGTTCATCATTTTTATTCATTTATCATTTGTAGTAGCGTAGTGTAGTGGCCTGGTGTAGTAGCGTGTAGTGGCATGATGTAGTGGTGTGGTGTAATAGCCTGGTGTAGTTGTCTGGTGTAGTAGCCTGGTGTAGTGGTGTGGTGTAGTAGCCTGGTGTAGTGGCATGGTGTAGTGGCATGGTGTAGTAGCCTGGTGTAGTAGCCTGGTGTAGTGGCATAATGAAGTGGCGTGGTGTAGTAGCCTGGTGTAGTGGCATAATGAAGTGGCGTGGTGTAGTAGCCTGGTGTAGTGGCATGGTATAGTGGTGTGGTGTTGTAGCCTGGTGTAGTGACGTGGTGTAGTAGCCTGGTATAGTGGTGTGGTGTAGTGGGATGTAGTACCATGGTATAGTAGCCTGGTATAGTGGTGTGGTGTAGTGGGATGTAGTACCATGGTGTAGTAGCCTGGTGTAGTGGCATGGTGTAGTGTAGTGGCGTGGTATAGTGGCATGGTGTAGTGACGTGGTGCAGTGGCATGGTATAGTGGCATGGTGTAGTGTAGTGGCGTGGTGTAGTGGTGTGGTGTAGTGGTGTTATTTAGTAGACTGGTGTAGTAGCCTGGTTTAGTACCGTGGTGTAGTAGCCTGGTGTAGTGGCCTGGTATAGTGGCCTGGTATAGTGGCATGGTGTAGTGACGTGGTGTAGTGGCCTGGTATAGTGGCATGGTGTAGTGACGTGGTGCAGTGGCATGGTATAGTGGCATGGTGTAGTGACGTGGTGCAGTGGCATGGTATAGTGGCATGGTGTAGTGACGTGGTGTAGTGGCCTGGCATAGTGGCATGGTGTAGTGACGTGGTGCAGTGGCATGGTATAGTGGCATGGTGTAGTGACGTGGTGCAGTGGCATGGTATAGTGGCATGGTGTAGTGACGTGGTGTGGTGTAGTGGCGTGGTGTAGTGTAGTGGCGTGGTGTGGTAGCCTGGTGTAGTGGCGTGGTGTAGTGGTGTGGTGTAGTGGCGTGGTGTAGTAGCCTGGTGTAGTGGCGTGGTGTAGTGGTGTGGTGTAGTGGTGTGGTGTAGTAGCATGGTGTAGTAGCATGGTGTAGTAGAGTGGTGTTGGTGGTGGTGGTGTTGGTGGTGGTGATGTTACTGGAGTTGGTGTTGTGTGGTGGTGTTAGTGGTGCAGGGGTTGTGTGGTGGTGGTGTTTTGTGATGGTTATGGTAGTGTTGCTAGTTGTGGTGTGGTAGTAGTGGTGTACTAGTTGTGGTGTGGTAGTAGTGGTGTACTAGTTGTGGTAGTAGTGGTGTACTAGTTGTGGTGTGGTAGTAGTGGTGTACTAGTTGTGGTGTGGTAGTAGTGGTGTACTAGTTGTGGTGTGGTAGTAGTGCTGTACTAGTTGTGGTAGTAGTGGTGTACTAGTAGTGGTGTGGTAGTAGTGGTGTACTAGTTGTGATATACTAGTTGTGGTGTACTAGTTGTGGTGTACTAGTTGTGATATACTAGTTGTGGTGTACTAGTTGTGGTGTACTAGTTGTGATATACTAGTTGTGGTGTACTAGTTGTGGTGTACTAGTTGTGATATACTAGTTGTGGTGTACTAGTTGTGATATACTAGTTGTGGTGTGGTAGTAGTGGTGTACTAGTTGTGGTGAACTAGTAGTGGTGTACTAGTTGTGGTGTGGTAGTAGTGGTGTACTAGTTGTGATATACTAGTTGTGGTGTGGTAGTAGTGGTGTACTAGTTGTGGTGTACTAGTTGTGATGTACTAGTTGTGGTGTACTAGTAGTGGTGTGGTAGTAGTGGTGTACTAGTTGTGGTGTACTAGTTGTGGTGTGGTAGTTGTGGTGTGGTAGTTGTGGTGTACTAGTTGTGGTGTACTAGTTGTGGTGTAGTGGTAATGGTGGTGAGGTAGTGTGACGTTGTGGTGGTAGTGTATGGTAGTGGTGGTGCGGTAGTTATGGTCTGGTTGTGGCAGCGGTGGTGTGGTAGTAGTGGTACTGGTGGTGTTGTAGTGGTGTGGTACTGATGATGTGGTAGTGGTGTGGTACTGGTGGTGTGGGTGGTTGTGGGGTGTGTGTGGTTGTGGGGTGTACTCACCTAATTGTGCTTGCGGGGGTTAAGCTTTGGCTCTTTGGTCCCGCCTCTCAACTGTCAATCAACTGGTGTACAGATTCCTGAGCCTACTGGGCTCTATCATATCTACATTTGAAACTGTGTATGGAGTCAGCCTCCACCACATCACTTCCTAGTGCATTCCATTTATTAACTACTCTGACACTGAAAAAATTCTTTCTAACGTCTCTGTGGCTCATCTGAGTACTAAGTTTCCACCTGTGTCCCCTTGTTCGTGTCCCACCCGTGCTGAAGAGTTTGTCTTTGCCCCCCCTGTTAATTCCCCTGAGAATTTTGTAGGTGGTTATCATGTCTCCCCTTACTCTTCTGTTTTCCAGGGATGTGAGGTTCAGTTCCTTTAGCCTTTTCTCGTAGCTCAATCCTCTCAGTTCCGGGACGAGCCTGGTGGCATACCGCTCAATCTTCTCTAACTTTGTCTTGTGTTTAACTAGGTATGGACTCCAGGCTGGAGCTGCATACTCCAGGATTGGTCTTACATAAGTGGTATACAGGGATCTGAAAGATTCCTTACACAAGTTTCTAAAGGCAGTTCTTATGTTGGCCAGTCTAGCATATGCCGCTGATGACATTCTTTTGATGTGGGCCTCTGGGGACAGGTACGGTGTGATATCAACCCCCAGGTTTTTCTCTCTATTTGACTCTTGCAGGATTTCACCTCCCAGATGATACCTTGTGTTCAGCCTCCTGCTCCCTTCGCCTAATTTCATCACCTTACACTTTCCCGATTTTAACTTTACCAGCCATTTTCTAGACTTTTTCTCCAGTTTATCCAGGTCATCCTGTAGTCTCTGTCTATCTTCATCCATCTTGATTCTTCTCATAATTTTTGCATCATCAGCAAACATCGAGAGGAATGAGTCTATACCCTCCGGAAGATCGTTCACATATATTAGAACCAGGATGGGTCCAAGTACTGAGCCCTGTGGGACTCCGCTGGTGACATCTCGCCACTCTGATGTCTCCCCCCTCACCGTTACTCGCTGTTTCCTGTTGCTTAAGTATTCCCTTATCCACTGGAGCACCTTCCCTTTTACTCCTGCCTGTTGCTCCAACTTTTTTAGCAGCCTTTTATGGGGTACTGTGTCAAAGGCTTTCTGGCAATCCAGGAAAATGCAGTCGGCCCACCCTTCTCTTTCCTGCCTAATTTTTGTTGCCTGGTCATAAAATTCTATTAAACCTGTGAGGCACTATTTACCATCCCTGAACCCATGTTGGTGGTGCGTTACAAAGTTATTTCCCTCCAGATGCTCTACGAGCCTTTTCCTCACGATCTTCTCCATCACCTTGCATGGTATACAAGTTAAGGAAACTGGCCTGTAATTCAGTGCCTCTTGCCTGTCACGCTTTTTGTATATTGGGACCACGTTAGCTGTCTTCCAACTTTCTGGTAAGTCTCCTGATTCCAGTGACCTGTTATACACCATAGAGAGTGGCACACTTAGTGCTTCTGCACCTTCCTTTAGTATCCATGGTGAGATTCTCTCAGGCCCAACAGCCTTTTTCACATCCAGCTCCAGCAGACACCTTTTGACCTCATCACTGGTGAGGTCAAATTCCTCCAAGGTTGCTTGGTTTGCCGCCTCCTCATTTAGTGCAGGGGCGTCTCCTTGTTCTATTGTGAAGACCTCCTGGAATCTCTTGTTGAGTTCTTCACACACCTCCTTGTCATTCTCTGTGTATCTGTTCTCTGCTCTTTGCAGCTTCATCACGTGTTCCTTCACTGCTGCTTTCCTCCTGATGTGGCTGTGGAGCAGCTTTGGTTGGGTCTTGGCTTTACTCGCAATGTCTTTTTCAAACTGTCTCTCTGCTTCCCTCCTCACTCTAAGGTACTCATTTCTGGCCCTCTGGTATCTCTCCCTGCTCTCTGGTGTTCTGTTATTTCTGTAGTTTCTCCATGTTCTTTTACTCAGTTGCTTCGCTATATTGCATTCCTGGTTGAACCATGGGTTTTTCTGTTGTTGTTTTTTTTCTCCTTTTGGACGGGGATAAACCTGTCTGCAGCTTCCTGGCACTTCTGGGTGACAAAATCCATCATGACCTGCACATTCTTGTCTCTAAGTTCTGTTTCCCATGGTATTCCCCTGAGGAAGCTCCTCATCTCGTCATATTTTCCTCTTCGGTAATTCAGTCTTTTTCCCTCTACTCCCATCCTTGGATACGTTATCCCAACCTCCACCAAGTACTCAAAGGTCAGTACACTGTGGTCACTCATTCCTATGGGGGCTTCAACTTTGACTTCCCTTATTTCTGACTCATTCAGGGTGAATATCAAGTCGAGTCTAGCTGGTTCATCATTGCCTCTCACTCTTGTGGGTTCCTTGACATGCTGGCTCAGAAAATTCCTTGTTGCCACTTCCAAGAGTTTAGCTCTCCACGTATCTGCACCACCATGTGGGTCCCCATTCTCCCAGTCTATCTTTCCATGGTTGAAATCGCCCATGATTAAGAGTCTGGAGCCATTCCTGCAGGCAACTGACGCTGCTCTCTCTATTATATTAATGGTTGCCATGTTGTTCCTATCAAACTCCTGTCTAGATCTTCTGTCATTTAGGGGAGGGTTGTAAATGACTGCCACTATTATCTTAGGTCCACCCATTGTTATAGTTCCTGTTATGTAATCTTTGAATCCGTCACAGCCCGGAATTTCCATCTCATCAAAACTCCAGTCCTTCCTTATCAGCAGGGCCACTTCTCCACCTCCTCTCCCTTCCCTCTCTTTCCTTACTATATAGTAGTCCTTTGGAAACACAGCATCTGTTATGACTTCTGACAATTTTGTTTCCGTTAGTCTTATTACATCAGGGTTTTCTTCTTGCACCCTTTCTGCCAGTTCACTTGCTTTATTGGTAATCCCATCAATGTTTGAGTACATTACCTTGAAACTCACTTTCTTATATCCAATTTCACCCTCACTCCCCACAAGTGTAGGAAGTTGTTCCATGGTCATTGCTACTTGGGTAGGCTCCTCCTCCTGTGAGGTAGTTTCCAGGGGTTCAGAGGGAGGTGGAGTGGGGGATGGAGGGCTTAGGTCTTCCTCAGGCCTGCCTGGGGCAGGAAGAAGTCTTGGGGGTGAGAGAGCAGGGGCTACTTGGGGTAAGGGGAGGGGTGTGTGGGTAAGATAACTGAATCTGTATTAATCTGTATGTAGTAGTAGTGGTGGTGAGGTTGTGGTGGTGTGGTAGTAGTGGTGGTGAGTGTGGTGGTGTGGTAGTAGTGGTTGCGAGTGTGGTTGTGGTGGTGAGTGTGGTTTTGGTGGTGTAGTAGTAGTGGTGGTGTGGTTGAGGTGGTATGGTAGTAGTGGTGGTGTGGTAGTAGTGGTGGTGTGGTAGTAGTGGTGGCGAGTGTGGTTGCGGTGGTGAGTGTGGTTGTGGTGGTGTGGTAGTAGTGATGGTGAGTGTGGTGGTGTGGTGGTAGTAGTGGTAGTTGTGTTGTTCAGTAACCTTACCCAACAGAAGGAGGAGGAGGGAGTGTAAGCTCCTGCCAGGACTGAGGGTTACAGACACTGAGGCCGGGACCTGCCGGTAACTCTCTCCGTATGCTAGGCTGCCATTTTATGTACCTACTTTTTTTTATTAAAATCTCAACATGAATAAAGTATAGCAAGGTAATCATTTTATACTGTGTAATAATTATTTTCCTTGCTGGTAATATAATTTGGAACATAAGTACACATAAATACATGAACGTAAAAAAAATTAACCAAAATATGGCATTGCGGAATGAGGTGATAGTTTGACCACAAACATACTGTGTCCTCACTATGCCTGGTGGTACGGGGTGGTCTGGGTGGTGATTGTACTGGGTGGTGTGGGTGGTGATTGTACTGGGTGGTAATTGTACGGGGTGGTGTGGGTGGTGATTGTACAGGGTGGTGATTGTATAGGGTGGTGTGGGTGGTGATTGTACTGGGTGGTGTGGGTGGTGATTGTATAGGGTGGTGTGGGTGGTGATTGTACTGGGTGGTGATTGTACTGGGTGGTGATTGTACTGGGTGGTGTGGGTGGTGATTGTATAGGGTAGTGTGGGTGGTGATTGTACGGGGTGGTGATTGTATAGGGTGGTGTGGGTGGTGATTGTACGGGGTGGTGATTGCATAGGGTGGTGTGGGTGGTGATTGTACGGGGTGGTGTGGGTGGTGATTGTACTGGGTGGTGGGGGTGGTGATTGTACTGGGTGGTGTGGGCGGTGATTGTATAGGGTGGTGAGGGTGGTGATTGTACTGGGTGGTGATTGTATAGGGTGGTGTGGGTGGTGATTGTACGGGGTGGTGATTGTATAGGGTGGTGAGGTGGTGATTGTATAGGGTGGTGTGGGTGGTGATTGTATAGGGTGGAGTGGGTGGTGATTGTACTGGGTGGTGATTGTATAGGGTGGTGTGGGTGGTGATTGTACTGGGTGGTGTGGGTGGTGATTGTATAGGATGGTGTGGGTGGTGATTGTACTGGGTGGTGTTTGTGGTGATTGTATAGGGTGGTGTGGGTGGTGATTGTACGGGGTGGTGTGGGTGGTGATTGTATAGGGTAGTGTGGGTTGTGATTGTATAGGGTGGTGTGGGTGGTGATTGTACAGGGTGGGGAGGGTGGTGATTGAACTGGGTGGTGTGGGTGGTGATTGTATAGGGTGGTGTGGGTGGTGATTGTACTGGGTGGTGTGGGTGGTGATTGTATAGGGTAGTGTGGGTTGTGATTGTATAGGGTGGTGTGGGTGGTGATTGTACAGGGTACACCTCGTGGTGATTGTACTGGTGTGGGTGGTGATTGTACACTATACCCCTCACCACTATACTCCACGACACTATACTCCACGGCACTATACACCACAACACTATACTCCACGGTGGTGACACTATACTTCACGACACTATACACAGTATGACACTATACACCTCGATACTATACACTACAACACTATACCCCTCACCACTATACTCCACGACACTATACTCCACGGCACTATACACCACAACACTATACTCCACAACACTATACACAACGACACTATACACCACGACACTTTACTCCACGACATTACGCACCACGACACTATACACCACGAAACTATACTCCACGACACTATACACCACGACACTATACACCACGACACTATACTCCACGACACTATACACCACGACACTATACACCACGACACTATACTCCACGACATTACGACACTCACGACACTATACACCACGACACTATACTCCACGACACTATACACCACGACACTATACACCACGACACTATACTCCACGACACTATACACCACGACACTATACACCACGACACTATACTCCACGACACTATACACCACGACACTATACATCACGACACTATACACCACGACACTATACCCCACGACACTATACACCACGACACTATACACCACGACACTATACTCCACGACACTATACACCACGACACTATACACCACGACACTATACACCACGACACTATACTCCACGACACTACACCACGACCACGACACTATACTCCCCGACACTATACACCTCGACACTATACACCACAACACTATACACCACGACACTATACACCACGACACTATACTCCCCAACACTATACACCACGACACTATACACCACAATACTATACACCACGACACTATACACCACGACACTATATTCCACAACACTATACTTCACGACACAATACACCACGACACTCTACTCCACGACACTATACTCCACGACACTATACTCCACGACACTATACACCACGACACTATACTCCACGACACTATACTCCACGACACTATACACCACGACACTATACTCCACGACACTATACACCACGACACTATACACCACGACACTATACTCCACGACACTATACTCCACGACACTATACACCACGACACTATACTCCACGACACTATACACCACGACACTATACTCCACGACACTATACTCCACGACACTATACACCACGACACTATACTCCACGACACTATACACCACGACACTATACTTCACGACACTATACACCACGACACTATACACCACGACACTATACTCCACGACACTATACACCACGGCACTTTACTCAACGACACTGTACTCCACGACATTATACTCCACGACACTATACTCCACGACACTATTCTCCATGACACTATACACTACGACACTATACACCACGACATTATACTCCACGACACTATACACCACGACACTATACTACACGAAACTATTCACCACGACACTATACACCACGACACTATACTCCACGACACTATACACCACGACACTATACACCACGACACTATACACCACGACACTATACTCCACGACACTATACTCCACGACACTATACTCCACGACACTATACTCCACGACACTATACTCCACGACACTATACTCCACGACACTATACACCACGAC
This sequence comes from Procambarus clarkii, assembly GCF_020424385.1. NCBI lineage: Eukaryota > Metazoa > Arthropoda > Malacostraca > Decapoda > Cambaridae > Procambarus > Procambarus clarkii. Next base: position 43,439 of record NW_025558888.1, on the reverse strand, counting down.
ACTATACTCCACGACACTATACTCCACGACCCTATACTCCACGACACTATACACCACGACACTATACCCCACGACACTATACTCCACGACACTATACACCACGACACTATACTCCACGACACTATACATCACGACACTATATTCCACGACACTATACTCCACGACACTATACTCCACGACACTATACTCCACGACACTATGCTCCACGACACTATACTCCACGACACTATACTCCACGACACTATACTCCACGACACTATACTCCACAACACTATAAACCACGACACTATACTCCACGACACTATACTCCACGACACTATACACCACGACACTATACACCACGACACTATACACCAAGACACTATACTTCACGACACGATACACCACGACACTATTCACCACGACAATATAATCCACGACACTATGCACCACGACACTATACACAACGACACTATACTCCACGACACTATACACCACGACACTATACACCACGACACTATACTCCACAACACTATACTCCACTCCACTATACTCCACGACACTATACTCCACGACACTAAACAAAACACTATACTCCACGACACTATATTCCACGAAATTATACTCCACGACCTTATACTCCACGACACTATGCACAACGACACTATACGCCACAACACTTACTCCACCACACTATACTCCACAACACTATACTCCACGACACTATACTCAACGACACTATACTCCACAACACTATACTCCACGACACTATACCCCACGACCTTATACTCCACGACACTATACTCCACGACACTATACTCCACGACACTATACTCCACGACACTATACTCCACGACACAATACTCAACGACACTATACTTCACGACACAATACTCCACGAATCTATACTCTACGACACTATACACAACACTATATGACACTGTACACCACGATACTATACTCCACGACACTATACTCCACGACACTATACACCACGACACTATTCTCAACAACACTATACTCCACGACACTATACACCACGACACTATACTCCACGACATTATACACCACGACACTATACTCCACAACACTATACTCCACACTATACTCCAAGACACTATACACCCTGACACTATACTCCACGACACTATACTCCACGACACTATAATCCACACGACACTATACATCACGACACTATACTCCACGACACTATACACCACGACACTATACTCCCCGACACTATACACCACGACACTATACACCACGACACTATACTCCACGACACTATACTCCACGACACTATACTTCACGACACTATACACCACGACACTATACTCCACGACACTATACTCCACGACACTATACACCACGACACTATACTCCACGACACTATACACCACGACACTATACTCCACGACACTATACTCCACGACACTATACACCACGACACTATACTCCACGACACTATACACCACGACACTATACTCCACGACACTATACTCCACGACACTATACTCCACGACACTATACTCCACGACACTATACTCCACGACACTATACTACCACGACACTATACACCACGACACTATACTCCACGACACTATACTCCACGACACTATACACCACGACACTATACTCCACGACACTATACTCCACGACACTATACACCACGACACTATACTCCACGACACTATACTCCACGACACTATACTCCACGACACTATACACCACGACACTATACACCACGACACTATACTCCACGACACTATACTCCACGACACTATACACAACGACACTATACACCACGACACTATACTCCACGACACTATACTCCACGACACTATACACCACGACACTATACTCCACGACACTATACTCCACGACATTATACTCCACGACACTATACTCCACGACACTATACTCCACGACACTATACACCACGACACTATACACCACGACACTATACTCCACGACACTATACTCCACGACACTATACTCCACGACACTATACACCACGACACTATACTCCACGACACTATACACCACGACACTATACTCCACGACACTATACACCACGACACTATACTCCACGACACTATACACCACGACACTATACACCACGACACTATACACCACGACACTATACACCACGACACTATACTCCACGACACTATACTCCACGACACTATACTCCACGACACTATACTCCACGACACTATACTCCACGACACTATACTCCACGACACTATACACCACGACACTATACTCCACGACACTATACTCCACGACACTATACTCCACACACTATACTCCATACACCACGACACTATACTCCACGACACTATACACCACGACACTATACTCCACGACACTATACACCACTACACTATACTCCACGACACTATACACCACTTCACTATACTCCACGACACTATACACCACTTCACTATACTCCACGACACTATAAACCACGATACTATACACCAGAACACTATACTCCACAACACTATACACCACGACACTATACTCTCCGACACTATACTCCCCGACACTATACTCCACGACACTATACTCCACGACACTATACTCCACGACACTATACTCCACGACACTATACTCCACGACACTATACACCATGACATTATACTCCACGACACTATACTCCCCGACACTACTCAACACTATACTCCACGACACTATACACCACGACACTATACACCACGACACTATACTCCACGACACTATACTCCACGACACTATACACCACGACACTATACACCACGACACTATACTCCACGACACTATACTCCACGACACTATACTCCACGACACTATACACCACGACACTACGACACTATACACCACGACACTATACTCCACGACACTATACTCCACGACACTATACTCCACGACACTATACTCCACGACACTATACACCACGACACTATACTCCACGACACTATACACCACGACACTATACTCCACGACACTATACTCCACGACACTATACTCCACGACACTATACTCCACGACACTATACTCCACGACACTATACTCCACGACACTATACTCCACGACACTATACTCCACGACACTATACTCCACGACACTATACACCACGACACTATACTCCACGACACTATACTCCACGACACTATACACCACGACACTATACTCCACGACACTATATTCAATGCCACTATACACCACGACACTATACGCCACGACACAATACTCCACGACACTATACACCACGACACTATACTCCACGACACTATACTCCACACTACACTATACTCCACGACACTATACTCCACGACACTATACACCACGACACTATACTCCACAACACTATAATCCACGACACTATACTCCACGACACTATACTCCACTATACACTATACTACCACGACACTATACTCCACGACACTATACTCCACGACACTATACACCACGACACTATACTCCACGACACTATACACCACGACACTATACTCCACGACACTATAATCCCACGACACTATACTCCACGACACTATACTCCACGACACTATACACCACGACACTATACTCAACGTCACTATACTCCACGACGCTATATTCCACGACACAATAATCCACGTCACTATACTCCACGACGCTATATTTCACGACACTTTACACAACAACACTATACTTCACGACACTATACTATTCAACACTTTACACCACGACACTATACTCCACGGCACTATACTCCACGACACTATACACAGCAACACTATACTCCACTACACTATACTCCACGACATTATACACCATGACACTATACTCCGCGACATTATACACCATGACACTATACTCCGCGACACTATACTCAACGACGCTATACACCATGACTTTACACCACGACACTATACTCCACGACACTATACTCCACGACACTATAATCCACGACACTATACTCCACGACACTATACACCACGACACTATACACCACGACACTATACTCCACGACACTACTCCACGACACTATACACCACGACACTATACGCCACGACACAATACTTAACCACACTATACACCACGACGCTATACTCCATGATACTATACTCAGCGACACTATACACAACGACACTATACACCACGACACTATACTCAACGACGCTATACACCACGACACTATACTCCACGACACTATACTATACAACACTATACACACGACACTATACTATACGACATTATACACCACGACACTATACACCTCGACACTATACTCCACGACACTATATTCCACGACACTATACTTCATGACACTATACTCCACGACACTATACTCTACGACACTATACTCCACGACACTATACTCCACGACACTATACTTCACGACACTATACTCCACGACACTATACACCACGACACTATACACCACGACACTATACTCCACGACACTATACACCACGACACTATACTCCACGACACTATACACCACGACACTATACTCCACGACACTATACACCACGACACTATACTCCACGACACTATACTCCACGACACTATACTCCACGACACTATACACCACGACACTATACACCACGACACTATACACCACGACACTATACTCCACGACACTATGCACCACGACACTATACACCACGACACTATACTCCACGACACTATGCACCACGACACTATACACCACGACACTATACTCCACGACACTATACACCACGACACTATACTCCACGACACTATACTCCACGACACTATACTCCACGACACTATACTCCACGACACTATACTCCACGACACTATACTCCACGACACTATACACCACGACACTATACTCCACGACACTATACACCACGACACTATACTCCACGACACTATACTCCACGACACTATACACCACGACACTATACTCCACGACACTATACTCCACGACACTATACACCACGACACTATACTCCACGACACTATACTCCACGACACTATACTCTACGACACTATACACCACGACACTATACTCCACAACACTATACTCCACGACACTATACTATACACACGACACTATACTCCACGACACTATGCACAACGATACTATACTCCACAACACTATACTCCATTACACTATACACCACGACACTATATTCCACGACACTATTCTCCACGACACTATACACCCCGACATTATACTCCACAACACTATAATCAACACGACACTATACTCCACGATACTATACACCACGTCACTATACTTCACGACACTATACACCACGACACTATTCTCCACGACACTATACCACCGACACAATACTCCACGACACTATACTCCACGACACTATACACCACGAGAATATACTCCACAACACTATAATCCACACGACACTATACTCCACGACACTATTCTCCACGACACTATACACCACGATAGTATACTCCACAACACTATAATCCACACGACACTATACACCACGTCACTATACTCCACGACACTATACACCACGACACTATACTCCACGACACTATTCTCCACGACATGATACACCACGACAATATACTCCACAACACTATAATCCACACGACACTATACTCCACGACACTATGCTCCACGACACTATACTCCACGACACTATATTGCACGACACTATACACCACGACACTATACTTCACGACACTATACACCACGACACTATACTCCACGACACTATACACCACGACACTATACACCACGACACTATACACCACGACACTATACACCACAACACTATACTCCACGACACTATACTCCACGACACTATACACCACGACACTATACTCCACAACACTATACACCACGACACTATACACCACTACACTATACTCCACGACACTATACACCACGACACTATACACCACGACACTATACTCCACGACACTATACACCACGACACTATACACCACGACACTATACTCCACGACACTATACACCACGACACTATACACCACGACACTATACTCCACGACACTATACTCCACGACACTATACACCACGACACTATACTCCACGACACTATACACCACGACACTATACACCACGACACTATACTCCACGACACTATACACCACGACACTATACACCACGACACTATACTCCACGACACTATACTCCACGACACTATACTCCACGACACTATACTCCACGACACTATACACCACGACACTATACTCCACGACACTATACTCCACGACACTATACACCACGACACTATACTCCACGACACTATACACCACGACACTATACACCACGACACTATACACCACGACACTATACACCACGACACTATACACCACGACACTATACACCACGACACTATACACCACGACACTATACACCACGACACTATACACCACGACACTATACACCACGACACTATACTCCACGACACTATACACCACGACACTATACACTACGACACTATACACCACGACACTATACACCACGACACTTTACTCCACGACACTACGCACCACGACACTATACACCACGACACTATACTCCACGACACTATACACCACGACACTATACACCACGACACTATACACCACGGCACTATACTCCACGACACTATACTCCACGACACTATACACCACGACACTATACATCACGACACTATACACCACGACACTATACACCACGACACTATACTCCACGACACTATACACCACGACACTATACATCACGACACTATACACCACGACACTATACCCCACGACACTATACACAACGACACTATACCCCACGACACTACTCCACGACACTACTCCACGAGACTATACACCACGACACTATACATCACGACACTATACACCACGACACTATACCCCACGACACTATACACATCGACACTATACACCACGGCACTTTACTCAACGACACTGTACTCCACGACATTATAATCCACGACACTATTCTCCATGACACTATACACCACGACACTATACTCCACGACACTATTCTCCATGACACTATACACCACGACACTATACTCCACGACACTATACTCCACGACACTATACTTCACGACACTATACACCACGACACTATACACCACGACACTATACTCCACGACACTATACACCACGGCACTTTACTCAACGACACTGTACTCCACGACATTATACTCCACAACACTATACTCCACGAAACTATACACCACGACACTATACTCCTCGACACTATACACCACACTATACTCCACGACACTATACACCACGACACTATACTACACGACACTATACACCACGACACTACTCATCACGACACTATACTCCACGACACTATGCACCACAACACTATACACCACGACACTATACACCACGACACTATGCACCACGACACTATACACCATGACACAATACTCCACGACACTACACCATGACATTATACTCCACAACACTATACTCCACTCCACTATACTTCACGACACTATACTCCACGACACAATACTCCACAACCCTAAACACAACACTATACTCCACGAAATTATACCCCACGACCTTATACTCCACGACACTATTCACAACGACACTATACTCCACCACACTATACACCACACTATATTCCACGACACTATTCTCCACGACACTATACACCACGATACTATACTCCACAACACTATAATCCAAACGACACTATACTCCACGACACTATGCTCCACGACACTATACTCCACGACACTATACTCCACAACACTATAAACCACGACACACTACTCCACGACACTATACTCCACGACACTATACACCACGACACTATACTCCACGACACTACACCAAGACACTATACTTCACGACACGATACACCACGACACTATTCACCACGACAATATAATCCACGACACTATGCACCACGACACTATACACAACGACACTATACTCCACGACACTATACACCACGACACTATACACCACGACACTATACTCCACGACACTATACTCCACCACGACACTATACACCACGACACTATACTCCACGACACTATACTCCACGACACTATACTCCACGACACTATACTCCACGACACTATACACCACGACACTATACTCCACGACACTATACACCACGACACTATACTCCACGACACTATACTCCACGACACTATACACCACGACACTATACTCCACGACACTATACTCCACGACACTATACACCACGACACTATACTCCACGACACTATACTCCACGACACTATACACCACGACACTATACACCACGACACTATACTCCACGACACTATACTCCACGACACTATACACCACGACACTATACTCCACGACACTATACTCCACGACACTATACACCACGACACTATACTCCACGACACTATACACCACGACACTATACTCCGCTACACTATACACCACGACACTATACTCCACGACACTATACTCCACGACACTATACTCCACGACACTATACTCCACACGACACTATACTCACACGATACTATACACGACACTATACTCCACGACACTATACACCACGACAGTATACTCCACAACACTATAATCCACACGACACTATTCATCACGTCACTATACTCCACGACACTATACACCACGACAGAATACTCCACAACACTATAATCCGCACGACACTATACTCCACGAAACTATGCTCCACGACACTACACTCCACGACACTATACTACAAGACACTATACACCACGACACTATACTTCACGACATTATACATCACGACATTATTCACCACGACACTATACTCCACGACACTATACACCACGACACTATACTCCACGACACTATACTCCACGACACTATACACCACGACACTATACTCCACGACACTATACACCACGACACTATACACCACGACACTATACTCCACGACACTATACTCCACGACACTATACACCACGACACTATACTCCACGACACTATACTCCACGACACTATACTCCACGACACTATACTCCACAACACTATACTCCACGACACTATACTCCACGACACTATACTCCACGACACTATACTCCACGACACTATACTCCACGACACTATACACCACGACACTATACACCACGACACTATACTCCACGACACTATACTCCACGACACTATACACCACGACACTATACACCACGACACTATACTCCACGACACTATACTCCACGACACTATACACCACGACACTATACTCCACGACACTATACTCCACGACACTATACTCCACGACACTATACACCACGACACTATACTCCACGACACTATACAACACGACACTATACTCCACGACACTATACTCCACGACACTATACTCCACGACACTATACACCACGACACTATACACCACGACACTATACACCACGACACTATACTCCACGACACTATACTCCACGACACTATACACCACGACACTATACTCCACGACACTATACACCACGACACTATACTCCACGACACTATACTCCACGACACTATACACCACGACACTATACTCCACGACACTATACTTCACGACACTATACACCACGACACTATACTCCACGACACTATACTCCACGACACTATACACCACGACACTATACTCCACGACACTATACTCCACGACACTATACTCCACGACACTATACACCACGACACTATACTCCACGACACTATACACCACGACACTATACTCCACAACACTATACTCCACGACACTATGCTCCACGACACTATACTCCACGACACTATACTCCACGACACTATACACCACGACACTATACTCCACGACACTATACTCCACGACACTATACTCCCTGACACTATACTTCACGACACTATACTCCACCACACTATACTCCACGACACTATACTCCACGACACTATACTCCACGACACTATACACCACGACACTATACACCACGACACTATACTCCACGACACTATACTCCACGACACTATACTCCACGACACTATACTCCACGACACTATACACCACGACACTATACTCCACGACACTATACTCCACGACACTATACTCCACGACACTATACACCACGACACTATACTCCACGACACTATAATCCACGACACAGTATACCACGACACTATACTCCACGACACTATACACCACGACACTATACTTCACAACACTATTCTCCACGACACTATACTCACGACACTATACACCAGTACACTATACACCACGACACAATACTCCACGACACTATACACCACGACACTATACTCCACGACACTATACTACACGACACTATACTCCACGACACTATACTCCACGACACTATACACCACGACACTATACACACGACACTATACTCCACGACACTATACACCACGACACTATACTCCACGACACTATACTCCACGACACTATACTACAACGACACTATACTCCACAACACTATACTCCACTAAACACGACACTATACTCCACGACACTATACACCACGACACTATACTCCACGACACTATACTCCACGACACTACACTATACGACACTATACCCACGACACTATACTCCACGACACTATACTCCACGACACTATACTCCACGACACTATACTCAACAACACTATACTCCACGACACTATACTTCACGACACTATACACCACGACACTATACTTCACGACACTATACACCACGACACTATACTCCACGACCACTCCACGACACTATACACCACGACACTATACTCCACGACACTATTCTCCACAACACTATACACAACGACACTATACTCCACAACACTATAATCCACACGACACTATACTCCACGACACTATTCTCCACAACACTATACACCACGACACTATACTCCACGACACTATACTCCACGACACTATACTCCACGACACTATACTCCACGACACTATACACCACGACACTATACTCCACGACACTATACACCACGACACTATACTCCACGACACTATGCTCCACGACACTATACTCCACGACACTATACTCCACGACACTATACTCCACGACACTATACACCACGACACTATACTCCACGACACTATACACCACGACACTATACACCACGACACTATACTCCACGACACTATACTCCACGACACTATACTCCACGACACTATACACCACGACACTATACACCACGACACTATACACCACGACACTATTCTCAACGACACTATACTCCACGACACTATACACCACGACACTATACTCCACGACACTATACTCCACGACACTATACACACGACACAATACACCACGACACTACACCACGACACTATACTCCACGACACTATACTCCACGACACTATACTCCACGACACTATACTCCACGACACTATACTCCACGACACTATACTCCACGACACTATACTCCACGACACTATACACCACGACACTATACTCCACGACATTATACTCCACGACACTATACTCCACGACACTATACACCACGACACTATACACCACGACACTATACTCCAAGACACTATACACCACGACACTATACTCCACGACACTATACACCACGACACTATACTCCACGACACTATACTCCACGACACTATACACCACGACACTATACTCCACGACACTATACACCACGACACTATACTCCACGACACTATACTCCACGACAATATACAACACTATACACACGACACTATACTCCACGACACTATACTCCACGACACTATACATCACGACACTATACACCACGACACTATACTCCACGACACTATACACCACGACACTATACTCCACGACACTATACTCCACGACACTATACTCCACGACACTATACACAACGACACTATACTCCACGACACTATACACCACGACACTATACTCCACGACACTATACACCACGACACTATTCACCACGACACTATTCTCCACGACACTATGCACCACAACACTATACACCACGACACTATACTCCACGACACTATGCACCACGACACTATACACCACGACACAATACTCCACGACACTTCACCACGACATTATACTCCACAACACTATACTCCACTCCACTATGCTCCACGACACTATACTGCACGACACTATACTCCACAACCCTAAACACAATACTATACTCAACGAAATTATACCCCACGACCTTATACTCCACGACACTATACACAACGACACTATACTCCACCACACTATACACCACGACACTATACTCCACGACACTATTCTCCACGACACTATACACCACGATACTATACTCCACAACACTATAATCCACACGACACTATACTCCACGACACTATACTCCACGAAATTATACCCCACGACCTTATACTCCACGACACTCTGCACAACGATACTATACTCCACAACACTATACTCCACCACACTATACACCACGACACTATATTCCACGACACTATTCTCCACGACTCTATACACCTCGACACTATACTCCGCAACACTATAATCCACACGACACTATACTCCATGATACTATTCACCACGTCACTATACTCCACGACACTATACACCACGACACTATTCTCCACAACACTATAATCCACACGACACAATACTCCACGACACTATTCTCCACGACACTATACACCACGAGAATATACTCCACAACACTATAATCCACACGACACTATACTCCACGACACTATTCTCCACGACACTATACACCACGACAGTATACTCCACAACACTATAATCCACACGACACTATACACCACGTCACTATACTCCACGACACTATACACCACGACACTATACTCCACGACACTATTCTCCACGACACTATACACCACGACAATATACTCCACAACACTATAATCCACACGACACTATACTCCACGACACTATGCTCCACGACACTATACTCCACGACACTATACTACAAGACACTATACACCACGACACTATACTTCACGACATTATACACCACGACATTATTCACCACGACACTATGCACCACGACACTATACACCACGACACTATACTCCACGACACTATTCACCACGACACTATACTCCACGACACTATACTCCACAACACTATACACCACGACACACTACTTCACTACACAATACACCACGACACTATTCACCACGACAATATACTCCACGACACTATACTCCACGACACTATACACAACGACACTATACTCCACGACACTATACTCCACGACACTATACACCACGACACTATACTCCACGACACTATACACCACGACATTATACTCCACAACACTATACTCCACTCGTCGACACTATACTCCACGACACTATGCTCCACGACACTATACTCCACGACACTATACTCCACAACACTATTCACCACGACACTATACTCCACGACACTATACTCCACGACACTATACACCACGACACTATACACCACGACACTATACTCCACGACACTATACACCACGACACTATACACCACGACACTATGCTCCACGACACTATACACCACGACATTATACTCCACAACACTATACTCCACGACACTATACTCCATGACACTAAACACAACACTATACTCCACGACACTATATTCCACGAAATTATACCCCACGACCTTATGCTCCACGACACTATGCACAACGACACTATACTCCACAACACTATACACCACGACACTATATTTCACGACACTATTCTCCACGACACTATACACCCCGACACTATACTCCACAACACTATAATCCACACGACACTATATGTGAGGGAATGAAGATTCCCTCAGCTAGTTTTCCTAGTTTCTAGATTAGGCTAGTCTCTCTTGGGACTATAGAAACTGAAGCTTTCAAACTAACATATACTTGTGGGGTGTTGAATGAAAGCTTATGTTAAGGACTGTCGTTTGGGACTGGCTAGAGGTCTGTGATTACTCTGTAGAGAGAATTACAGAAATTTTCCTGTTTTTGTGAAATAGGATGAGAGGTGAGAGTGAAGTGGTATGTGAGGTACTTGACTCTCAAACCATTAGAGGTGGGGGGGGGGGGGGAAGGGGGGGGGAAGGGGGTGAACGTTACCCCCCCTCCCCACCATGTGAGACTTTGAGCCACTGTCTTTAGGCCTCCCCCTCCTTGTGACGTCGTGGGACGCCTGAGGGTGAGTGAGGCCTGTAATTGGGTTAGGCATCTCGGCTCCTAGCTGAGTTTTGGCGCAAACAGCTGTTATTGGAAGCGGCACCATGGTGGTGTGCCGGCTTCCTGCTGATTGGTCAAGACAAAGTAGGGGGGGAGATATGGGCATTTTGAGTTTCCCTAGCCCGCGAAATCGTCAGTTTGAGCTGGGTAGCAGGTGGAGGAGGACGTAGCTGGGTGGAGGTGGGTGTCTGCCACCTCCACCCCCCTTTAATAGCTGTCGTTACCTTGTTATTCAGTGGGGATGGCACTCCTGCCATCCTGGGTTGTGTCTAGGCCCAATTTTCGTGAAATTTGGGGCCGATGAGGTACGGAAGGACCAGTAAGAAAGCCTCAGAGACAGTGGGCACCCATGAGGCAGCTGGCAGAGCTTCATGGTGTAACAGGTGGTTCAAATAACCTGTCTAGTGATGTTGGACAATTGGTGGAATATGGGCAGGGCCTCCTAGTGTAATTGTGGTGATATTACAGGCCCCTGTTGGACTTTGAATTCCGCCAGGCGGCGTCCGTGTAAGTGTACAAGCGAGCATGCTGATGATGGGGTGTAAAGGGATCTCCCATCCACGTGTGTATGCCTGCAGGCGCAGCCAGCCAGCTGGGCTGAGGCGCCCCAGGTCGCCCGCGCCGCCCACTTTGGCCAGCAGCCCGGGGGGGGGGGAGGGGGGGCACTCACCCAGGTCACCCGCACTTCAAAACCCCCACCCCACCCCCGCGCCCCAGCTCAGCCGGGTGGGGTGCTGTGACATCATGCGCTACCCGTGGCCACCCCTTAGGGCCACGGGGTTAGGCCACCTTCCCTGGACATTCTAGGGCCACACCTCACACGAGGAGCGAGCTAGGTGTTTACAGCCAGAGAGGTAGTGACCAGGGAAAAGATTGTGGAAGATACCCGTAGCCGTGAGTACAATAAAAGTGTTAGTGAGGGAAGCAGCTGAGTGAAAGCTGTCAGTAGCACGTCCAGGTGACTGGTAGGGCGGTACCTGGAGATGGATGTTGTACACGGGACCACACTGTAGTTATAATGTATATAAGTGTGTAGACTGACTCGAGTATGTAACCGGTCAGTGTAGAGATTTACCATATAAATGATCCAGTTGTCGATTCTATATAATCGGTCAAACTGGATTAGTGCGATGGAGTACCAGCATGTAAAATTATAATCATTTTGTTGCAGGGATGTCAGTGGATACCCTGAGGTCTGTGTAGTTAGAGATACATTTACCTGGTGATATAAATTTCATTGATTATGTGAATGCCATTTCTATATGTTTATTTGCATGTTTTATGTACTGTGCTGTGTGGGGAGTCAGTAGATGTGATTGCTGAATGATTGCCTAATGATGTCATTAGCATGTGGGGTATGCTGACGGCATCATTATGTTGCAGGTTTGTGCAGTGTTGTTATCAGTTTATACGATATTGCTGCCCTGGGAGCTGTGTTGAGGGTTTAAGGGACCTCTAGGATTATTCAGGGGAATTCACAGTACTTACTGAGAGCAGCCAGTTGATTTGTTAATTGCCTTGTTGAGGTAAGTGTGTGCTCACAGTAGTCCTTTGCAACGGTTGCAAGAAAAGGGGGGGGGGGCAGTAATATTGGTATACTCTTGTTGTTGCACAACCGTGTGTCATTATTGTGTGGGCACAGTAATTAACGAGTTGCAGTAGCCGCAACCGTATGTGGGCAGTGCATTTGTGTTGTTGCATGCCATTGTAGTGTGACCTATGTAACACTGGGGTTACTTTGTTTCTTTAAGTTGTGTTGAGGACTTAAGGATTCAGTGAGTTAATTAGATAGGGGTAATTAACTGGATAAGGGGGTGCACACTTATTGTTGAGTGAGTGAGGGCTGTTATGGGAGAACAGTGTTGAGCTTGAGTGAGATACGTCTCGGGAGCAATTAATTGTCCATGTGACAACTAATTGACCACTCTAGCTCAGAGTCTGTCAGTATTTGTGTTAACGGAATTTGCTCGGGACTAATTACCTTTCTGGGGTATAGCAATTTGTGGCTCATGATAATTAGTGGAGTAATTAACGTCTGGAGTCTTGAGGACCCAGATGACTGGGTAAAGCGAGGTCATGGAGCTAGCATAAATCGTTGTATTCATCATATCCTGTCTGAGGACAGTGGATTAATTCCACTCATGTTAATTAGGGGTAATTAACTCCTTTCCCGTGAATTCACAGTGTTTGATGAGACCTGCTTAGGCAGTGCGGAGTGAGACGTATTTATGGATGATTAATTATCAGTCCTGGTGACAGTTAATTAATTGCTCGGAGTTAATTATAGTAATTAACGCTCACGAGTAATTTTTGACACCGACTGTTGAGAAGCTACCAAGTTAGGGTAGGCTTAATTAACGTAACTCAATGGGGATGTAATTAGTGGCCCGTTTGACCTTAATTAAGAATTACTCACTGAATACTTGCAAGGAGTCAAGTGTGATGTAATATAAGAGTTTGAGTTATTGTTAACAAGATGACTTGTATTGAGAGACACAAGTGTTGAGGATTAACGTAGAGTACCATCATGTTGTTGTCTATGAGAGACAATTGTTTGTGATTACCGTAGTACTTTGTTGCTGACTGCTGCGATCAGTCAATTAACGTAATTAATCACATAATCAATGTAGTAATTGATTAAGGCAATTTCTTTTGGTTGTCGTCTGGTGACGAGAGTAGAGTAATTTAGGGATTTGTGGAGCTGTGTCCCAGAATCCCCCCTTGCCTGACTTTGGTTACTGTTTACAGTGCAGCTTCTTGTAGGGAGTTGCAAAGAGTGTTCACACTGGGTTGTGATAGGGGGGGTCACTGTTAGACTACCCGCCTAGTTACGGGGGTCACTCCTGTTTGGAAGGAGAACCCTTAAGTTTGTGATTAGAGTAAGCTGTCAGGGAAGCCGTGACACTATTGATTGCATGCTTGTGTCTTCAGTGGGCATCATTGTCAGTTAGTTCACTTGTCAGCAGGATGGAGCCTGCTGTCATTTCTCGAGGGGCTGTTGAATAGCTGTGTTGCAATTGCCACTTGATGTACAATAACGTAACCACTTGCTGTGGTGTAACTTAGTCTGTGATATTTTTTTTTTTATATGCAATATTGCGTCATCAGTGGGCACACCTGTGTTCAGGTTAGTTCAATATGCAGCCGCACAGCAAGGGTTGCTATTTAGCTGTTTGTTATCGTGCCACTGGATGGACATTAACGTAACGTAAACTCGGTAATGTAGTAGTTAGTCTCTTGTTGGTAATAAATTGTTATGATATAGAAAACGGTCTTTGATGTCAACCCTTCAACCATTCTTTCCACCCATGTTTCTGCATATTACGATTAAATGTTGATGTGATCTTGATATGACGGCTGTTCTTGGGAATTCGAATTCCAATTCATAGCGCCACATCAAATATAAATATTTGATTGTGAGAACCCGTCGGTTACCCTTTATTAGTTTTAACGTCCCGTTTAACAAGGAGGAGCCAGCGGCCTATTGTGGACAGGTTTTCACCCCTGGTGGTGGAGGCCTGGCGGTTTGCTCCCGCTTTTCCTTTTTCTATTGGACTCATGCTTAACTGCCGTGAGCAGCCTTTAAACTTGTAGACCACCTCCTAAGGAAGGTAGGCGTAGAAAAAAATCTCACACTATACTCCACGATACTATACACCACGTCACTATACTCCACAACACTATACACCACGACACTATACTCCACAACACTATAATCCACACGACACTATACTCCACGACACTATTCTCCACGACACTATACACCATGACAATATACTCCACAACACTATAATCCACACGACACTATACTCCACGACACACTATGCTCCAAGACACTATACTCCATGACACCATACTCCACAACACTATACACCACGACACTATTCCAGGATACTATACTCCACGACACTATACACCACGACACTATTCTCCACGACACTATACACCACGACACTATACTTCACGACATTATACACCACGACATTATTCACCACGACACTATACTCCACGACACTATGCACCACGACACTATACACCACGACACTATACTCCACGACACTATACACCAAGGCACTATACTCCACGACACTATACTCCACGACACTAAACCCAACACTATACTCCACGACACTATACTCCACGACACTATACTCCACGACACTAAACCCAACACTATACTCCACGAAATTATACCCCACGACCTTATACTCCACGTCACTGTGCACAACGACACTATACTCCACAACACTATACTCCACCACACTATACACCACGACACTATACACCACGACACTATACTCCACCACACTATACACCACGACACTATACTCCACGACACTATTCTCCACGACACTATACACCCCGACACTATACTCCACAACACTATACTCCACGACACTATACACCAAGGCACTATACTCCACGACACTATACTCCACGACACTAAACCCAACACTATACTCCACGACACTATACTCCACGACACTATACTCCACGACACTAAACCCAACACTATACTCCACGAAATTATACCCCACGACCTTATACTCCACGTCACTGTGCACAACGACACTATACTCCACAACACTATACTCCACCACACTATACACCACGACACTATACACCACGACACTATACTCCACCACACTATACACCACGACACTATACTCCACGACACTATTCTCCACGACACTATACACCCCGACACTATACTCCACAACACTATAATCCACACGACACTATACTCCACGACACTATTCTCCACGACACTATACACCACAACACTATACTCCACAACACTATAATCCACACGACACTATACTCCACGACACTATGCTCCACGACACTATACTCCACGACACTATGCTCCACGACACTATACTCCACGACACTATAGTCCACAACACTATAAACCACAACACACTACTCCACGACACTATACTCCACGACACTATATTCCATGACACTTTACTCCACTGCACTATACTCCACGACACTATACTCTATACTTCTTCTTTGATGAACGGTTCACTTGAGACATTTAAATAAGCACACTTCTATATATAAGACAACTAAAAGTTTTAAGAATGTTTCACACACATCAGTGAAGCAACATTTAAAATTTTTTTAAATTATATTAGGAATAATACATAAATTTTATATTTAAACTTGATATTAGTGTTTACTGTAATACACGAGGAGTCAAATTGTGTTAAAAGAGCGATTTTTAGCAAAATTATGAAAACTAATTTGATCTGATCATATAAACAACTAAATATATTTTGAATGTTTCATGCAGCCATTAAATATCATTCACAATACATTAATGAATTTGCCAAAAAAGACCATAAATTTAATATTTAAATATGAAAAAGCTATTTGTAATACATTAGGAACAAAATAGTTTTAGATAAACTGTTTATTATAAAATATATGTGTTTGGATTTTTGGAGTAAAAGTTTCTCAGTTGCTCTCCTGCACCATTCTCAAGACAAGTTATTCGTACACTTATGGGTAAACGAAAATGAAAGTTTTCGAAACGTTGTGTGTTTGCTGGGAATACAGCATTTTGATAGCACATATAAGAAGACAGCAATGATCACAATGGTAAATTGGTTTGGATTAGGTACATAAAAATTGGGGGATTGGGTAGCACTTGATACAGTGCAATTTTAAAGCACACGGTAGGAGACTATGAAGATGAAATTGGGTACTTTTTTCAATGAGGCAAATATAGAATAAATATAGTCAAATATAGGAAAGTAAATATAAGAAATATGGAAATAAAAATGAGGCAAATATAGACTTTTGAATAAAGAACAAGGTAGGAAACTATGAAGATGAAATTTGGCACTTTTTGGTTTTGATTTTCAATGAGGCAAATCTATATAAATAAAAATGGAAATGTTTGTTTGCTCAAAATCGCTAATCTCTGAAAGTTCTTCACCGATTGCTTTGAAATTTTCACACAACGTTCCATTCGCATCCGAGCAGGTTTTTATATACATAATATATAGATATTACGTCTGTGATGGGAAAAAACATGCTTTTTTGAAAAATTGTGTTTTTCATGTGAAGGCAATCTTCAAAACCTCTTTACCGATTGCTTTGAAATTTGGACACAACGTTGCATTCAAATATACAAGTGATTTTATGTACCTACTATTTATATGCTTCACCTGTGACAGGAAAAAACATGTTTTTTTGAAAATCAGCACCATCTGTGGGTAGTAAGAGCAACACATGCAGTAATCTCCGAAAGTTCTTCAATTGCTTTGAAATTTTGTCACAATGTTCCAGTCGAATATGCACATGTTTTTTATATACTTACTATATAGATGCCAACCCTGTGACAGGTAAATACATGCTTTTTTGGAAAACCGCGCAATCTGTTGCACGTAAGATAAGATACGTGCAAGAGGTTGCTCAAGATAAGAGCAACACACGCTATTTCAAATATGTTACGATTTCATTTCAATGTTTCCTATTGCATTGATAATTTGATTTTTCATAGAGTTTGATTTATTTTCATTTTGATTATATAATTTTGTGTGACATTGGCTTGGAATTGAGCTGCGTTGTTTACCATAGTCTTAATTTCATGAGTATAGGTTATTTGTTTCTTTTTTCATTGTTTTTCATTTTGTTTTTTTAACTGATCTTAATTGTCAGTGCAATTGGTGGTGAAATTCAGCTGTGTCACTTGATCTACTTTTTAATTGAAATATTTTGTTAGTATTTTTTTATTTTGTTTTGAAAATAAGAAAATGGATAATACGATTTTTTCAGAGCTGCAAATGTGCAACAAACAGTTATGAATCCACCGGCTACAACGGTTACTGCTTTCTTCACTTTATGTCAAAATGACGCGTTTGCAAAAAACATTGCTGTATTCGGAAGTGCCTACATATTACACGTGGAATGCCAGTAGAAAATCATTTAAACAACGCAAACGAGAAGAGCGAGTCGACGGACAACCTGGCATATTCAAATAAACTACGATTTACAGACATCCACCATGCATCCCAATCAAGATGAATGCTTCTTTCTTCGCATGCTGTTGGTAAATGTGACTGGATCAACGTCTTCCAGCAATTAAGATTTGTCAACATCGTTACACATGCCACTTTCCGTAGTGCATGTCAACCTCTGAATTAATTGGAGAATGGCCGACACTGGGATGTATGCATTAATGACGCGTCCAACATGTCACATCCAAATAAAAACGGGCATTGTTTGCAATCATATTGACCACCGGCTTTCCCTCATCCCCAACAGAGTTACAGGAGAAATATAAATTGCACATGGATGAAGATATTGTACGTGGAATACGAAAGGAAAATTCAAATATGAACATGGATTTCACAGCAGTTGTGACGGAGTTCCCCCCCTTATAATTCTCCCACGCCTGCAGTAAGAGTCATGTCTACTTTTCCCAAGCGTTCTCTACGTTGCAGGCTACAATTTGATATATGGGAGAGAGTGAAGTGTTCTCGGAGAGCCGAGAAATTTGTGAAATAGTAATATTTTGGCCTGTGGTTTAGGCCCTTTAGGGAGCCAAGATGGCGCTGGCCTCTCTGATCTCCCGCCAAAACCGTGTGACGTCAGTGGCACCGGATTGGTCACCGACAGCAATGTGGCACCGGGAGCCAATGAAAACCTCCCGTGGCGAAAGTGACGTCACGAAGGAAGGGGGTCCGGCCAGCGCGCCGGGCTGGCGCCAGCAGTCATACACGACACGTCATAGAGGTCGGACGTGCGACGAGTGGTCCTGTCTGTCGGACAGCTGTTTCCCACTACCGTGGATTTACGCGTCATCGGAAGTTCGCCAGTACTCTGAGAAGTCTTCCCTAGTTCATGTGTTGAACCAGAAGAGGGAATTGACGGTTATTTGAGCAACAAGTGCTCCAGTCAGGTACTGTGCCAGTAGCAGTGAAGCCGTGCAGTGACGTATGTTGACGTCTGTGGCAATTCACCAGTTCGTGACAGCGTAGTGGCTGACAGAGCCACTGGGTAGCTGAGGAAGAGAGGACTATTTGGGGAAACCGAACGACTGTAGCTGAGACGTAGGCGACAGCCGTTGCTGGGAGAAGACGACGGCCAGGAGACCGACTCCAACCTTCAAGAAGTCAAGGAGGAGGACGGACCTGCAGTGAGGAGGCACGGAGACGACGCGCTAAACGGTGGGACGACGAGAGGCTCTGGTAGGACACGACGACGTGTAGTGTGGGGGCGTTCCCGACACGAGGACCAGGAGCTACATCTCGACTCTCATCGGAGGATAGGGTGAAGTAGGTGGTTCTAGTTCCCTCCCCATTCCCCTTTAGTTAGCTATATTATTTGGCTATATTATCTAGCCTGAAGATTTTATATGTCGTGAGCAAGTCTCACCTATGTCACGGTAAAGCACCAGGGTGCTAGACAGTACTATCAAGAGTACTTGTAATATTCATGTTGATTATTGGTGTGTACAGGCACCAGGAACCAGTGATAAATTTACTGTGTTGTGTATATCTTTCTATAGATTTTGATATGAACATATAGTGGTAAATTATATATAATATTATGCCAGTATTTGGAGGTTAGGCTATGTGCCCAGAAACTATTTATTTTCCATGTATTGATGATTGATTTATATACCATATATATGTCTATGTTCATTCAGTGAATAATCATTTGTGAGTACAGTGAATTATTGCGTTATCGCCCACGAGAGAAAGTACTGAAAACTCCAGTGTTAATATTTCATAATATATTGTTGGATAAATAACAATGTGAAGCCATTACAGTGAATCATTATAGCATTGATTGTAGAAAAGACTGTTTGAGCCTGAGTACAGTGTAACTGAGTAATACGGTTTATTTGTGCCAATATCGAGTGTGCGAGTTTCTAGTAATATTGGAAATTTTAAAGAAACAGCGCGCGTGAATCTAGAAAACAAGCAAAGTTCGCGCGGAGAGGCCATTGCAATCAGCTGTTCTTGACACTTGATGAGGAGGGGAGAGTGTTGCCCTCTAGTGATCGCATAATATCCGTGGGAATTACCGGCCGAGTCAGGATCAGTTGATTTATGATTATTGTGTGGCCTTGTGACATCTTTCATACATTTTAAGTAAAATACAAAACTATCTTTGTGTTTTTATCATCCCCTCCATTGATCTTGTGGCTATACTATACCTGTAAGCATAGAGTGATAACAATAAGTACCTGCCTGATTCCTGATCTTTGAGTGTGACCTTGCCAAGGCTACCACTGAATACACCAGTCCACTGAGGGTGTTACTGGCCACCTTAAACACCAGTTGGCGACCTTGTGTTTAACCGTAGAGCCCTATTGTTGGGGAGGGCACACGACAGTCGATGTGAACGAGTCGTGTTCTCACTCTTTCTTAATAAGAGGCCGTTAAGATTGACTGGGAGACTCTCCTGGCGTGCAGTGGCGCCGTGAGGATCGAGGGAAGACCCGCAGGGCTACGGTGAGTTACCTTGAGCATAACTATTGCTCACCCCAGAGTAAGGGTAGAGAATAATAGAGAGGTGAAAACCCCAACATTGGCGACCTTGCCAGGATATAGATCGGAGTAAAGGTTGCAGTGGTACTTGGCAGTGGTGTTAGAGATCAGGTGCAGGTTATCACTCGTAGCACAAGATGGAGGATGATAAAGTAGCGAGGTTTATTGACTCTAGAGACGAACAGGTGCTGGAAGAGTGCACCAAGGCACAGTTACAGGCTATAGCGGATCATTTTGGAATAAAGCTGAAATCTGCCCGAGTTGGTGAAAGAAGACTAGAGATAATGGCTCAGCTAAAGGCTCGAGACGAAGCTTTGGGGGAAGAACGGCCCCAAACACCTGCCAGTGAGGGTGAACACCTGAGTATTGGTGGAAGCAGCAGGGGATCCAGCGGCAGCAGGCACAGCATTAAGCTGGAAATAATGAAGCTGCAGCTAGAAGCACAGCAGCGCAAGGAAGAGCGAGAAGCAGAAGCGCAGCTGAGGAGAGAAGAAGCACAGCAGCGCAAAGAAGAGCGAGAAGCAGAAGCGCAGCTGAGGAGAGAAGAAGCACAGCTGCGCAGAGAAGAACACAGAGCGCAAAGCAGAGCTGCGCAAAGCACAGCAGCGCGAGAAGCACAGAGGAGCGAGAAGCACAGCTGCGCCGGGAAGAACAGGAGCGAGAAGCACAGCTGCGCCGGGAAGAACAAAGAGAAGCACAGCTGCGCCGGGAAGAACAGGAGCGAGAAGCACAGACGAAGCGAAGAGGAGCGAGAAGCACAGCTGCGCCGGGAAGAGCAAGAACGAGAAGCACAGCTACGCAGGGAAGAACGAGAGCAAGAAGTTAGGCTGAGACAAATGGAAATAGAAGCCAACCAGGAGGTGGAGCTGAAGCGAGCTGAACTGGGACTAGGTGCCCCTGCCCCGCCACAGGAAGACCGACGAGTGAGGGAACGAGACCTGCCGGTCTTTGTGCCTAGTGAAGCCGAAAGTTTCTTCGATCACTTTGAGAGAGTTGCTGCTATGAAGAGGTGGCCGAGGGCGGAGTGGGCGGAGTTGGTCCAAGGAAGGCTCACAGGGGAAGCTCGCCAAGCCTTCACCATGCTCGACTTCCAAGAATGCACTAACTACGATGCGGTAAAACGAGCTGTGCTCCGTTCCTTTAAGCTCACGCCAGAGTGTTACAGAAAGAGGTTTAGAGAATGTACCCGGTTGCCAGGAAAATCGTATGCGGAGACGGCGAGGGACATTGAAAGAAAGCTCCTTAAGTGGCTGGACTCTGAAGAAGCAAGGTCGGTCGAAGAGGTCAAGGAACTAATGGCCATGGAAAAGTTTATGTCCGTGCTCTCTCCTGAGATCAGGATGAGGGTAAAGGAGGCGGACATAAAGGACCTGAGGGCCGCAGCCGACCGGGCCGACATGCTAGAAGAAGCCCTACGCCCACGCCGAGAGGGACAGAACCGACCACCCGCATACGTCGGAAACGATCGGAGTTATAGAAGGACGGATGGATGGAGGACAGGAACGAGTTCTCCCAAGTCCCATTTCTCAAGTTGGAACACCCGAGGAACAAAAGGTGCTGTAGAGCCGATAGGGGAGAACCAAGCTGAGAGCTCGGGAACTGTTACTGCAGGGAAAGAAACGACAAGTGAGGCGGGAAAGACACAGGGTGTGACGGTCTCTGGAGGCAGTGCTAAGGCGAGCGGTGGCGGATGGTCTCCGCCGAGGGGCCGCTGCTACAACTGCGGAATACCCGGACACGTCGCGCGGGAATGCAGACGCCCTAAGCAGCGGGGACACGTTGCTTTAGTGATGTTCGAGGACCAGAGGGCCGAGGGAGTGCGGGATGAACCCGTGCTGAATGGGGAGAAGAAAGTTCACCCATTCATGTGTCAAGGAACCGTAAGGATGGGGGTCGCAGACCCCATCCCAGTGAAGATGCTAAGAGACACCGGGGCTGACTTTACCCTGGTAAGTGAAACCCTGTTCCCCGAGGGTTACGAAAGTACCAGTGTGGGGGTGGCAAGTGTGACCACTGTGGGAGGCCCAGTGAGGATGCCCCTACACCAGGTAACTTTAAATTCCGATTATGGCTGCCAGACCCTAGAGGTGGGAGTCTGTACATCAATGCCCAAGATGGAGGCGCAGGTCATCTTGGGGAATGACGCGTGTGGAGGATATGTCCTCCCGCATCTCGTGAAAGGCGAAGAGTGCCCAGAACAACACGAGGAGACAGGCGAAGATTTGAACGTCTGTGGGGACGAGAAGGGAATCGCACCGGTGGCGATCACAGTTTGTACTGTGACACCGAGACAACGCGAAGAACCAGGAGTTTGTGGATCTGATGGGGCTGAGGAGTCGACTGACAGCCTGGGAACAGATCACCTCGGCGTAGGACCCAGAGAACGAGTGGAGGGCGAGAGTAGCCCGAATGGTGAGTTGCAGGTGACACTCACCGGTTCTCCAGGGGTAAACCGCACTCGTCTCGGAGAGTTACAGCAGGAGGAGTTCCCCGAATTGGTTAGTAAGGCCGAAGGAGGACGTGTGGGTCCTGAGAAGGCTTACTTTCCATTTATCTATACTATATATGCCATGCTATTCATGATGAAGGAACGATGGACGCCAGGAGCAACCGTGGGAACGGTGAATAAATATGTCCAGAAGTTCAAAGAACGTCTCACTAGAGCGAAGAAACTGGCTAGGAAACTCCTGAAGAAGGCGCAACGTAAGATGTCGGAGTGGTACGACAGAAGAGCTGCGCCGAGGGATTTTCAGGCCAGATCCAAAGTAATGGTTGTGCTGCCAGGTAAAGGTAGAGTGACCAGGTCGCGGTTCAAGAGACCATACCGAGTGCTGCGACGGTTGGGTCCAGTGTCGTACGAGATTGGGAAGCCGGATGGACCCCGAAAGAAACAGGTGTGTCACGCAGACCGCCTGAGACCTTTCTTCACTGTGGAAGGAAGAGCCGACAAGCAGGACGGAACGATGTCCCGAGAAACCCAGCGGAAGACGGGTCTGAGTGTACCGAGGGACCGAGAACTCCCGGAGGAGGAAAGTAAGTGGTCCAGGGCGGACGGCACCAGTCTCACCCGCACTGAGAGTCTGACAAGGATCAAGGTCAAGCACATCAAGGGGAAGGACGACGTAGTAGCGGACGCCCTATCCCGCATACACTAACGAGACATGACTCTTATTTTAAGGGGAGGGGTATGTGACGGAGTTCCCCCCCTTATAATTCTCCCACGCCTGCAGTAAGAGTCATGTCTACTTTTCCCAAGCGTTCTCTACGTTGCAGGCTACAATTTGATATATGGGAGAGAGTGAAGTGTTCTCGGAGAGCCGAGAAATTTGTGAAATAGTAATATTTTGGCCTGTGGTTTAGGCCCTTTAGGGAGCCAAGATGGCGCTGGCCTCTCTGATCTCCCGCCAAAACCGTGTGACGTCAGTGGCACCGGATTGGTCACCGACAGCAGTGTGGCACCGGGAGCCAATGAAAACCTCCCGTGGCGAAAGTGACGTCACGAAGGAAGGGGGTCCGGCCAGCGCGCCGGGCTGGCGCCAGCAGTCATACACGACACGTCATAGAGGTCGGACGTGCGACGAGTGGTCCTGTCTGTCGGACAGCTGTTTCCCACTACCGTGGATTTACGCGTCATCGGAAGTTCGCCAGTACTCTGAGAAGTCTTCCCTAGTTCATGTGTTGAACCAGAAGAGGGAATTGACGGTTATTTGAGCAACAAGTGCTCCAGTCAGGTACTGTGCCAGTAGCAGTGAAGCCGTGCAGTGACGTATGTTGACGTCTGTGGCAATTCACCAGTTCGTGACAGCGTAGTGGCTGACAGAGCCACTGGGTAGCTGAGGAAGAGAGGACTATTTGGGGAAACCGAACGACTGTAGCTGAGACGTAGGCGACAGCCGTTGCTGGGAGAAGACGACGGCCAGGAGACCGACTCCAACCTTCAAGAAGTCAAGGAGGAGGACGGACCTGCAGTGAGGAGGCACGGAGACGACGCGCTAAACGGTGGGACGACGAGAGGCTCTGGTAGGACACGACGACGTGTAGTGTGGGGGCGTTCCCGACACGAGGACCAGGAGCTACATCTCGACTCTCATCGGAGGATAGGGTGAAGTAGGTGGTTCTAGTTCCCTCCCCATTCCCCTTTAGTTAGCTATATTATTTGGCTATATTATCTAGCCTGAAGATTTTATATGTCGTGAGCAAGTCTCACCTATGTCACGGTAAAGCACCAGTGTGCTAGACAGTACTATCAAGAGTACTTGTAATATTCATGTTGATTATTGGTGTGTACAGGCACCAGGAACCAGTGATAAATTTACTGTGTTGTGTATATCTTTCTATAGATTTTGATATGAACATATAGTGGTAAATTATATATAAGATTATGCCAGTATTTGGAGGTTAGGCTATGTGCCCAGAAACTATTTATTTTCCATGTATTGATGATTGATTTATATACCATATATATGTCTATGTTCATTCAGTGAATAATCATTTGTGAGTACAGTGAATTATTGCGTTATCGCCCACGAGAGAAAGTACTGAAAACTCCAGTGTTAATATTTCATAATATATTGTTGGATAAATAACAATGTGAAGCCATTACAGTGAATCATTATAGCATTGATTGTAGAAAAGACTGTTTGAGCCTGAGTACAGTGTAACTGAGTAATACGGTTTATTTGTGCCAATATCGAGTGTGCGAGTTTCTAGTAATATTGGAAATTTTAAAGAAACAGCGCGCGTGAATCTAGAAAACAAGCAAAGTTCGCGCGGAGAGGCCATTGCAATCAGCTGTTCTTGACACTTGATGAGGAGGGGAGAGTGTTGCCCTCTAGTGATCGCATAATATCCGTGGGAATTACCGGCCGAGTCAGGATCAGTTGATTTATGATTATTGTGTGGCCTTGTGACATCTTTCATACATTTTAAGTAAAATACAAAACTATCTTTGTGTTTTTATCATCCCCTCCATTGATCTTGTGGCTATACTATACCTGTAAGCATAGAGTGATAACAATAAGTACCTGCCTGATTCCTGATCTTTGAGTGTGACCTTGCCAAGGCTACCACTGAATACACCAGTCCACTGAGGGTGTTACTGGCCACCTTAAACACCAGTTGGCGACCTTGTGTTTAACCGTAGAGCCCTATTGTTGGGGAGGGCACACGACAGTCGATGTGAACGAGTCGTGTTCTCACTCTTTCTTAATAAGAGGCCGTTAAGATTGACTGGGAGACTCTCCTGGCGTGCAGTGGCGCCGTGAGGATCGAGGGAAGACCCGCAGGGCTACGGTGAGTTACCTTGAGCATAACTATTGCTCACCCCAGAGTAAGGGTAGAGAATAATAGAGAGGTGAAAACCCCAACAAAGAACTCTGTAGGGTAAGGCAGGTCCTAGTCAACAATGGCTTTTCCAATGGTTTCGTTGAAGACATCATAAGAAGGAAGGTGAAATGCCATGCAACCTCTGAAGAGACAACTAACACAACACCTGTACCCCCTATTAGACTATTTTACAGGAAATTCTTTTCCACAGCTCATAAAACGGAGGAAAGGGTCCTGTAAGATATTGGTAATAGGAACGTTATCCCTACAGACAAAAATAAGAAGATACAATTGACGATTTACTATAAAACCAAAAAAACGGCCAGCCTACTCATGAGAAATTCTCCAGACACAAAGCAGAACGCTTTAAAAGAGACCAACGTCGTCTATGCCTTCAAATGCCCACTTGGGGACTGTAAGCCTCAAAGAATTCAGTATATAGGCAAGACAACCACATCTCTTTCCAGGCGATTAACGATGCATAAGCAACAGGGCTCCATTAAGGAACATATAATCTCTTCCCACAACCAGACCAACACCAGAGAAGTCTTAACAAAAAACATGGAAATCATCGATAATTACAGCGATAGCAGGCAGCTTGATATCTGCAAGGCACTACACATTAAGAAGTCGACACCAGCAATCAACAGTCAATTAATGCACAACTATATTCTACCCACTTCAAGACTCCGCACCAATATAGAAGCATCAAGAAATATGGGCCAATAGGCCCTTTGCAGTTACTTCCATTCTTCCCTTTAATTTACAAAATATTATACCCATTGTTTCGTGTTCTGTCTTGTGTTGAAAGTTTGTTTTCACCTCATCCAAAACTGTTGTAACATATCACCTCACCCAGATGCAGGTATAAAATCGAAGCTGTTTGAACTATGTTCAATTATAGTTGTGTGTGTGTAAACTAAAGTCTTTGAAAATGTCATAAGTTTTACGAAACGGGTTCAAGTGTTGCATCAGACTAGAAATAAAAATGAATTTTGGAGAATTGATTTTTTAGTTACCATCAACAGTGAAAAGAAATATAAGAAACAAAACTTTTTCGGTCATATATAATAAATAATAATATATATATATATATATATATATATATATATATATATATATATATATATATATATATATATATATATATATATATATATATATATATATATATATATATATATATATATATATATATATATATATATATATATATATATATATATATATATATTGGTGTATACTGGCAGCAGGTTTTCTTTCAAACATGTTTCATTGAATATGATCGCATATTCTGTATTTATTATTTTCTGGTTTAGGGCTTCTATCCCTCTAACTATTTTCTTAGCATCAGGGCTTAATTGAAATAGGAGTTCTCCAAAACTCATTTTCGTACTTTTAAGGTGAAGAAAAGAAGTGATTTACTATAGAGTGTATTTACACTTATTTGTATAATTTGCACGACGTTTCGAACCTCCATGGTTCATTCTCAAGTGAACAGATCTCTACAATACTAGTTGATTTTATACCCGCTTTAGGTCAGGTGATAATACAATGAAGGTGAAAAACATGGGGGGATACATAAGTGAGGTGAAACATAGAGGCTGCAGAAGGCGTATTGGCCCATACGAGGCATCTCCTATCCAAACACAAAGATTAATCGAGTGTAATTGGCCTGTTATGTTGGACATTGTCTTCTGTGTTGGCATCGATATGTTCTTGTCTTGTCCTTACTCTCATGGTTGGTAGAGTAAATAGTTCCGTGATTTGGGTGTTCATGGTAGGTCGCTCTATTCTTATGTGAATTGCCTCAAGAATTTGTAATCTTCTTGAATCTTGGGTTTTGTCTATTATGCAAGTATTCTTGTTCAACATTTCTCTTGTTAGAGTAATGTCATGGGCTTGTCTCATGTGATTCCTAGGGGCACCAGATTGAAGATGGCATGTCAAACGCCTCGTCAGCTTGGTCGACGTCATACCTATGTACTTACATTGAAGGTTACATCCTTCGTGGGGGCAAGTGTACATGTATACAACGCTTGACTGCTGTAGAGGGTTCTCCGTCGGCTTCGGGCTGTTTTTGATAAGGAGTTCGGAAGTCTTCTTGGTTTTGTAGAATATTATCAGGTTTATGTTTTGGTTAGGAGTAGTGCTTTTTACTCCTTTACGGATTATTTCTTTCATTATTCTTTCCTCTTTTATATGTTCGCTGTGCATGGTTGATTTGTAATATAATTTTATTGGGGGTGTTGTGGTTTCTGTTCTAGGTTCTGAATTATACCAACGGTCCAAGTGTCTTCTTATAGCAGCGTTTATTTCCGCGTTGCTATATCCGTTGTTCACCAATACCTGAGTTACTCTTTCAAACTCTCTACTCACGTTGCTCCATTCAGAGCAGTGGGTAAGCGCTCGACGAATATAAGCATTGAGAACACTGGCTTTGTATCTTTGGGGGCACTCACTTCTACCGTTCAGGCATAATCCTATGTTGGTGGGCTTGGTATATACGTTGGTGCTTAAAGAGGTTCCTGTTTTTGTTATTAGTACATCCAAGAATGGCAGACTGTTATTTTCACTATTTTCATGTGTAAATCGGAGTACTGACTCTCTCTCTAGTGTCTTTTTAGGTCAATTAGTTCATCTGAGTCTTTTACTATTACGAATATGTCATCTACATAACGGCAGTATACAGTTGGTTTTTGTCTGCTACTGAAGACCCTATCTTCGATGGTTCCCATATAAAAATTAGCAAATAAAACTCCTAAGGGGGAGCCCATTGCTACTCCGTCTATTTGTAAATACATGTCTCCTTGTGGACTGATGAAAGGGGCTTCCTTTGTACATGCTTCGAGAAGACTTTTCAAGTGTGGCTCAGGTATGTCTAATTTGGGGGTGCTCTCGTCTCTGTATACTCTGTCCAGTATCATTCCTATGGTTGTGTCGACTGGGACGTTGGTAAATAGGGATTCAACGTCCAGGGAAGCGATGATTCCATCGGGCTGGGTAGATTTGATCAATTCTAGGAAATCTGCTGATGATTGTAGAATAAACTTACTTGGAGTGTATGGAGTTAGGAGTTCATTGAGTTTCTTTGCCAGGTGATAAGTTGGGGTTGGTATTTGGCTGATTATAGGGCGTAGTGGGTTACCTGGTTTATGCGTCTTTGTTACGAACCCGGATCCAGCGTCCGAGCCGGGAGCAGTGACAACCACGCCATCTGTGGGTCCGCTCCCGAAACCCCCGCCAAACGGACGACGACACCTAGTGAGGACAGCGTGTACTGGCCTCGAAGACCAGTTTCCAGTCTGGTTCAGCGCTCAACACCGCCGCTCCTGACCTCTGGTGAGGTGGTGCTCCGACGACAGCGCCATCTATGGACTGGATACGTCAGGTGTTTGTGCCCGCCACCGTAAGTGAGGTGTATTAGTGTCCCGGTTATTGATGACGTGTCTGTTTACAGAGTCGACCTGGGACCACTGTGTTGAAGGTTGAGTCAGTCTACCCGAGGCAGCCAGTCTCCATACTGTGAAGTTTGCTGCAGCTGTTGTGACGTCGTCCCCCCGGAAGAACACTGTGGTGTGTTAAGCCTGCCAGTGGAGTGGCAGTGAAAGGATTTACCCGGGACCGACGGTTGGAGACGATAATCCACTGGGGTATTGAGGACAGGAGGGTGATTGGTGATATCACACGAGACTCCTGTCTAGGCGTACCCCTTTTATCGTTCGTGGAGTGGCCGTACCAGCCTTGGTGGCTCAGTACCTGCCAGCAGACCTGCTGGACGTGTGGTTGACGGCCTCCACGACGGTGCCCCCAGTGGACCTGTGTTGTGGCTGACCTGTGGCCAGGGTAGGCTCGGCGTTCTCAGAGGACACGTCTTGAGGCCACGAAGAAAGCACCGCGGACTCGGCACCTAGCTTCTTGATCAAGAGTCTTCAGCAGAAGACTAGATTGTGCACGATCCCCTTGTAAAGTGTTAATACCCCTCCCCCTTGTGTACTCTTTTATTCTATATATTTAAACGGTGATGGTGAACATTATATTATATTAAGTTCTTAGCTTTCTTTCCCTACTCCCTTTAAGTTACTTGCGTCACGGATCTCATCCCTTGATAGCCACTACTGGCTTGGGAACGGATACATATATCTTCCTCTAACAACATCAGAGTGAGAACCCCGTTGCGTCCCGAGAGGGCCGTAACAGTCTTAACATTGCCGTAGGCATATCCTAAGCCATAGTCACCTTGAAGTTTATTGAAATGCACACTACCTTTCTTTGCGTTGATTGCTGTAATTGTTTTGTTTACTTTAGATTCTAGGAATTCTAGGAAATCAGCAGATTTCCTAGAATTGATCAAATCTACCCAGCCCGATGGAATCATCGCTTCCCTGGACGTTGAATCCCTATTTACCAACGTCCCAGTCGACACAACCATAGGAATGATACTGGACAGAGTATACAGAGACGAGAGCACCCCCAAATTAGACATACCTGAGCCACACTTGAAAAGTCTTCTCGAAGCATGTACAAAGGAAGCCCCTTTCATCAGTCCACAAGGAGACATGTATTTACAAATAGACGGAGTAGCAATGGGCTCCCCCTTAGGAGTTTTATTTGCTAATTTTTATATGGGAACCATCGAAGATAGGGTCTTCAGTAGCAGACAAAAACCAACTGTATACTGCCGTTATGTAGATGACATATTCGTAATAGTAAAAGACTCAGATGAACTAATTGACCTAAAAAGACACCTAGAGAGAGAGTCAGTACTCCGATTTACACATGAAAATAGTGAAAATAACAGTCTGCCATTCTTGGATGTACTAATAACAAAACAGGAACCTCTTTAAGCACCAACGTATATACCAAGCCCACCAACATAGGATTATGCCTGAACGGTAGAAGTGAGTGCCCCCAAAGATACAAGCCAGTGTTCTCAATGCTTATAGTCGTCGAGCGCTTACCCACTGCTCTGAATGGAGCAACGTGAGTAGAGAGTTTGAAAGAGTAACTCAGGTATTGGTGAACAACGGATATAGCAACGCGGAAATAAACGCTGCTATAAGAAGACACTTGGACCGTTGGTATTATTCAGAACCTAGAACAGAAACCACAACACCCCCAATAAAATTATATTACAAATCAACCATGCACAGCGAACATATAAAAGAGGAAAGAATAATGAAAGAAATAATCCGTAAAGGAGTAAAAAGCACTACTCCTAACCAAAACATAAACCTGATAATATTCTACAAAACCAAGAAGACTTCCGAACTCCTTATCAAAAACAGCCCGAAGCCGACGGAGAACCCTCTACAGCAGTCAAGCGTTGTATACATGTACACTTGCCCCCACGAAGGATGTAACCTTCAATGTAAGTACATAGGTATGACGTCGACCAAGCTGACGAGGCGTTTGACATGCCATCTTCAATCTGGTGCCCCTAGGAATCACATGAGACAAGCCCATGACATTACTCTAACAAGAGAAATGTTGAACAAGAATACTTGCATAATAGACAAAACCCAAGATTCAAGAAGATTACAAATTCTTGAGGCAATTCACATAAGAATAGAGCGACCTACCATGAACACCCAAATCACGGAACTATTTACTCTACCAACCATGAGAGTAAGGACAAGACAAGAACATATCGATGCCAACACAGAAGACAATGTCCAACATAACAGGCCAATTACACTCGATTAATCTTTGTGTTTGGATAGGAGATGCCTCGTATGGGCCAATACGCCTTCTGCAGCCTCTATGTTTCACCTCACTTATGTATCCCCCCATGTTTTTCACCTTCATTGTATTATCACCTGACCTAAAGCGGGTATAAAATCAACTAGTATTGTAGAGATCTGTTCACTTGAGAATGAACCATGGAGGTTCGAAACGTCGTGCAAATTATACAAATAAGTGTAATACACTCTATAGTAAATCACTTCTTTTCTTCACCTTAAAAGTACGAAAATGAGTTTTGGAGAACTCCTATTTCAATTAAGCCCTGATGCTAAGAAAATAGTTAGAGGGATAGAAGCCCTAAACCAGAAAATAATAGATACAGAATATGCGGTCATATTCAATGAAATATATATATATATATATATATATAAATATATAACTGAAAACTCACACCCCAGAAGTGACTCGAACCCATACTCCCAGGAGCAACGCAACTGGTATCTAAAGGACACCTTAATCCGCTTGACCATCATGACCGGACATAAGGAAGTGATAGCCGAAGCTATTTGAAACACTTCCCCACCGGCATTCGGATGGTAATCTTGGGCATAGCATTTCATCAAATCACATCATTCTTTGGGGCACACGTGAGGAACACAAATGCGAACAAGCCTGAATGGTCCCCAGGATTATATGCAACTGAAAACTCACACCCCAGAAGTGACTCGAACCCATACTCCCAGGAGCAATGCAACTGGTATCTACTGGACGCCTTAATCTGCTTGACCATCACGACCGGACATAAGGAAGTGATAGTCGAAGCTATTTGAACCACTTCCCCGCCGGCACTTGGATGGTAATCTTGGGCATAGCATTTTATCAAGCATTTTATTAAGGCGTCCTGTAGATACCATATTCAAGGGTCAACTTCTCCTCTCAACTGATAGATCGTGTGTCTTACGTTATTGTAATGAACGTTATAAATGCAACTGATTAAGTTATAGCTCATATAAATATTCACGATTTCTGTGCAGCGGACACGATAGATTGGGTCGTGATCGCATGGTGCTGGCTAGGCTGAAAGGTAACTAAAAACATGTATGCCAAGTTGGGGCCGTTCGCCATTGTAACAAAAAAACAGGTACGTGAAACTGGGGTCCTCGGAAAAAGCAAAACGGTCTCTACTTGGCGTACTTTCTACTACTACTTTCCACAAATACTTGGTCAACCTGTAACTACACTTAGGTATAACTACACACACAAGCTCAAGCTAAACAAGCCGCAATGCAGAACAAAAAACAGGAGATTTTTTTTTGTACCCAGAGGGTTATAAACCCATGGAATCGTCTACCCGCAGAAGCTGTAAATACCAAGTCATAACTGCAGTTCGATGGCTTGTGAAAAAATTTACCCACTATATCTATATTTTTATCTAATAAATGTATTATTTCTAAATCATATCAAAATTAATGTCAAAATCATATCAGAATCACTACAGATTCACTATATCCTATTTCCTATATCCGGATCCTACATGACAATGCCTATGATCACATACAACCATAGAGCCCTTGGTTGTCTATGTGACTTATGTATGATTTCTCAAAGATCTAAAAGCTTCTAGAAGGATTTCTTAATTAATAACTATTGAAAAAATTCAATCGATTTCCGGAACGGATTAAATCAAATCCTTAATAAGAATCAGTAGTGCTAGCAAGTACTACTTATAATCTTTAAATCCTATATCTAATTATATTATAATCATATCTTATCTCAATCATATTATTACGTTTGAAGGCGGAAGAGAAACAATCTTCGTCCACATGGTTTATTGTCAACAACCAGCAACAACACCAAAACATAAGGTACATAACTTAATATTTACAAGATCATAAACAAAAGAACATCTGCTCCAAACATGCTACACCCAACATCTGTAGTCCTCAATCCCAACATTTCTCCTCTTTTAATTAAACTCTACCCCTACAGGCGATGAGTCACAATAACGTGGCTAAAGAATGTTGACCACACCACACACTAGAATGTGAAGGGACGACGACGTTTCGTCCCTTCACATTCTAGTGTGTGGTCTGGTCAACTCTACCCCTACAGGTTAAGTCTATCAGGCGGTCGTATGACTCTTCCTGATTTTCTCAACTGGGAGTCCCGACCTATTATTTCTGGGAAACATTTTTCTGAACTACTCCCTGTAGATTCCACAGGGTTAACTGTATCTCCATTACCCTCTGTTGCCCCTTGCTGTGCCTCCCTGTCTCCCGCAGGTGATGCTACTCCTTCATTATTAGGATGGGTATCACTAATTGCCCCACCTCCACCTGAAGGGTGTTCAAAATTCCCTTGGCATGAGTTGGCATGAGTGTATTTGCATGCTTTTTCCAATTAATGTTCCCAAAACTCTGCACTTGTACAGTGAAATTCCTGCATCCCAAGACTTCCCTAATTTTTCCTTCTACCCATGGCTTCCCAATTCCAAAATTCCTTGCATCCCCCTCGTTAAACAACAATTCCTCTCCCTGAGCCAACTGGTTGGCCAAGCTAGTTACCGATTACTCTCTATCGGGATCTGTCTTTACTGCTTTCATGTGCTCTTTAAAGTGCCTATTAAACAGTAATTCAGAAGGAGATTTACCAGTAGTAGAATGATCAGTTTTCCTTTGGTTATATAAAAATCTACAAAGCCTTGTATTAATAGTACCTTCCGTAAACTGCTTTAACCCTTAATTCAAAGATCTCACTGCTCTCTCCACTAGACCATTTGAAGAAGGATTATAGGGGCAGGT
Organism: Procambarus clarkii; assembly: GCF_020424385.1. Classification (NCBI taxonomy): domain Eukaryota; kingdom Metazoa; phylum Arthropoda; class Malacostraca; order Decapoda; family Cambaridae; genus Procambarus; species Procambarus clarkii. Next base: position 6,038 of record NW_025558888.1, on the reverse strand, counting down.
GTTACATGTTTAATACCATTTCTTCTAAAAAAAAATCCTCCATTTTCACAGAAACAAAATAAGAAGCATTGTCTGACACAACCATGTCTGGTAATCCAAAATTAAAAAAATATTTTCCTTAGCAATTCACAAGTTACAGATGATGTGGCGGAATTACACACTTGAACATCCAGAAATTTTGTGTATAAATGCACCACCACTAGGTAATATTTGTTATCCATAGGTCCAGAATATTCTATATGCAGTCTAGACTGCATATAGATTATGCTGGACCTATGTTTTTTTCCAATGCATGGCTCAGAAAGTACTGGGGCCTGTGGTTTCTGATAATTCTTTAAGCAAATATAAAAATCTTTTGTTATCTCAGCAATATCCTGGTCTATTTTTGGCCACCAAACCCAACTTCTAGCTTCTGCTTTTATAGCATTTATGATATTATGGCCTACATGCAGCTGTTCCAAAATCTTACATCTTAGTTCCCCAGGCACCACCACTCTATTCCTATACAAGAGTACATCCTGGTGAATACTAAGGTCAACCTTTACCGCAGCATACTCTGACAATAATAAATTATCATTTCAACCATATTTAACATATTTCATCAACAGATTTAATTTGGGATCTCTACCAGTAGCCTTCCTAATAGTCTGTAATGAAATATCCTCAAAAGACATAGATTCCACCAGGATAACATACTCCACTGGAATACTGGAATTCATTTCTTCTGTCTGTCACAGGCAATCTACTTAATGCATCAGCTACTAATTAACCTTGCCTGGCTTAAACTCTAAATCATACTCAAACTGCGAGAATAGTAATGCCCATCTTTGAATTCTAGCATTGGCATTAACTGGAATTTGTTTACCTCTGCCAAATAATCCTAGCGGGGGTATATGGTCTGTTCTAGCAAAGAAATTTCCTTCCCAGCAGAAAATACCTCAGTTTTCTTACAGCATATACCAAAGCTAAGACTTCTTTATCTGAGAATAATTCTGTTCCATTGGAGATAATTTCTTGCTCGCAAAATATGTTACTTTATCCTGATCATCTACTTCCTGTAATAATACACAACCCACTCCTACTGGCGAAGCATCTACCTCCAGTTTTAAGGGAAGTCTACCAGTAAAATTAGTGAGCACTGGAGAAATTATCAATTCCTGCTTAATATCCCCGAAGGCATTCTCCTCTCTTGCTGCTCACTTAAATTTAGCCCCTTTTTTCAACAATTCATACAAGGGTGCTAATTTTGTTGAAAAGTTCTTTACAAACTTACAAAAATATGTAACCATCCAAACAAAAAACCGTACTTCCCCAACTGATGTAGGGGCTGGGGCATCTACTATAGCAGCTACATTTTTGTGAGAACGAGTAAAGCCCTTACCTGAAATATGGTACCCCAGGTATTCAATGGCCTTGGACTTCAATGTTGTTTTACCCTTATTAATCTTCACTTTGTGCTTTCGCAGGAGATCCAAAACTTGTTCTAATCTAGCATCAAGCTCTTCCTCATTCTCCCCACATACAATAATGTCATCTAAAAAACTAGCCACACCTTCAATGTTTACTAACAACTGGGAATTGAATCTCTGAAAAATTGCTGGAGACGAGGAGTTAAATAACCCCTTGTGGGTATTAATCTCTAACAATTTCTGGCTCTCCTCCTCTGCAGGAATTTGAAAGTAAGCATTTTGCAGGTCAATCTTAGAAAAGATTGCCCCCGCCCCCTCCTTGCAGACCACTGACAACAACTCATCTATCTTAGGTAAAGGGTACTTCTTACAGTGAATGCGATTGTTGAGCTCCTTAAAAGTTTGCATAGATTCTCATAGATTTCCGATCTGCTTTCAATACTGTTAAAATTGGGGCTGCCCTCTCACTATGCGTAAGTGGCTCTAAGATGCCTTCTGCCACATGCTTTACAGAGCTGATTCTACCAATTGCTTGTAATCAAACGGAACCGTTCTTGAATCGAAAAATTTAGGTTAAGCCCCACTTTTCAGATGAATTTTTGCCACTATGCTGTTGATGGGCTCATGTGCCTCCGCTGAATATTTATCTAACATACGTTCAGCACTTTTATTTGTTTTAACTATCGACAATTCATCTAGGCCCGCCAATAAAGTTCCTACTTTTTCATGAGATCCTTACCACATAGGCTAGGTTTATGTGACTCTACTACATACAAATCCTGGACAATTTCTTTTACATTATAACCTACTTTTGCCGATACCTTGCCATAGACCTTAATCGGTGTATTATCATATGCACTTAATGATTTTTTACCTGGTTTTACATTCAATTGCAAGGTATCTGCCCAATCTCTAGACAATGTTGACACTGCAGCACCAGTGTCCAGTTCCAAGAGAAGTAACTTCCCATTAATTTCAAAATTCACCACATGTGATTTCACTGAACATACCTTTTCTTTTACCGAATATAGTCTGCTTTCCTCACTGCAGCTTCTTCAGACGGTTTACCTTCTTCTACTGCCTTGATCACAGTACCACTACCTCTTCTTCCTGTATTCCATAGTCGTCGTCTCTCCTAGGGCTTGCTGTTCTTGTTTAGATATTCTCTGTGCACTTTCTTCAAGTGCCCCTCCTTGTTACAAAAGTTACATATATATTCACGAAACTTGCACTTGCTACTACTGTGGGCCAGACCACAGTGTTTACATCTGGTCTGGCCCTGAACTACCTTAATTTCTTGAGTAGATTTTGTACTTTCAAAAGCCTTTTCCAGGTTGAACATCTCGAGCACTGTCCATGAAGTCATCGATTGTAGATCCAAGTTTTCTGCCACCAGGTTAGGGAAAAATATCTCATTTTCTACTGCCATGAACAACTGGCCCTGCACCCGGCCGTCCAACTGTGCTCCAAAGTTGCAGTGGTTCGCCAACGCCTTCAAATCCGCATATAAATCCTGTACATATTCCTGCTGCTTTTTCGTCTTCTTCTGAAAATCCATCTAACTCCTGTGTAATGAAGGTTTCACTACATAATGACGTTTAAGCAGGGTAATCAGGCCTACATAGGTCTTTGTGTGGGGTAGCTCTGGTGCACACAAGTTACCGAGAACACTATATACTTCAGAACCCAGTGAAACTAAGAGTACCGCTTTCATGTTGGCGTCCTCCTTAATCCCATGGTAAGGAAAGTTTGCTTCCAGCAGGTTGAGCCACAGGTCCAACGGGATCTTGGTAGTGTTAAACGGCTCCATTGAAATGAGCGGCGTAGCCATGGCCATGATGGGTTGCACAACTCAACTGTTATATGCCAAGCGTCCACCCGTCCACACGATGTACCCTGCTCTCTCCTGATCCTTACACCTCGTCTCGTAACCAATACATTGAAATAATAATACAATTTACATTGAAAGCTACCCTCTCAAGGGAGGGAGGAGCCAACTCGGAAACCAAGCGACTTACAGGGGCGCCCCGAGGGAACAACGTTTTGTTTACTAACATATTGACAATATGTGACGGAGCCTTGCCAACATTAATTTGTAAAGGACACCATAATAACATATTTTTATCACCGGTGATTACCTCTAGAACTGGGGAAGTACCTGGAAAGTATCAACAAGGAAAATTCCTAATAAAATAATCTAAAAGGAGTGTAGAGTGGAGCACACAAAGTGACGCTGTCTCCACCTCCACCATCACATATCTTAGCCCACTGCAAACGCAATTAAGGATATAATCAATTAGCAACGCTACCAGAACAACATACAGCAAAGCGGTGACATAAAATATAGTGCCTAAACTCTACAAGAGAGTTATCCAGTCTGGCTACTTGTCAGACAGGCACCCAGCACTCGGACATAAATATAATAATTGTTATTTAGTGTTTTAATTGGCCAATTGGATGCTTTTATAACCTTAATATATTCAAATAAGTGTGTCTGTTGTTAAAGGGTGAGGCAACGCCTCATATTTCAGTGAGTATTCATTAATCTTCCAGCGACTGAATCTCTTCCGAGTCCTCAGACACTTATGAGATTCACAATCTCGTGAGTGTCCTGAGTCTGGGAAGAGTTCCAGTCGAGCATAACTGTATCTCTTCATATAAATTGAATATATCTATATATATACTTTAACATATAAATTAAGTTAACAATTGCTTGCTTAGTTATCTCTAATTTATAATATAAGTTTATCTAATTGAATGTAATCTTTAGTACTTAGTTAACTAGTACTTAGACCACATTTAAGGTCATTTAATATCATACTTCTACAATTTAAATTATTGTGTTTATAGTATAAAAAAATATTGGCCGTCATAGTTATGGTGCTAGGTTGGACTGTGTACATGTTTAAATCCCTGATTTAAACAGATCCAGTGTTCAGTTACAGAACTGAATTTATTAAATCTTATCACAATACCAGCTGATGTGAGAAACTGCTCTGCTGGTGGATTGTGGATCTTCAATCAACTTCTCCATTCATTCACCAGGACCCCACCTGCCCCTTACAGCCCACAATCTGTCATTAGGAAAAGAGGAGCTAGGATTTACGACCCTAGCTAGAGACTTTAGTTGAATTAATTTTGCATACAGTCAATTTTAATTTAGCACAGTACAAGTCCCTAGTAATTCTCCTCTCATATTAATCCCGGCATTTTTTCCCACAGGGGGGAGGGGGCCTTTGCCAAGCCGCCGGTTTCCTGTTCCCGTCATAAACGGTGGGGGTTTAATGTTTGCATTAAACTGCATTTGTCAAACTTTCGTTACTTAAGAAAAAACAAGAGAATCTAGATCGTCTTGAAGCAATTTTGTTTCTGCTCAATTTCTTTACCAGTAAAAACAAGAATAAGACACATAGAGAGAGAGAGAGATGGATAAGATTCAGAGAGACAATGATAAGATAGGGAGACATAAGGATAAGACAAAAGCGGCAACGACAAGATGGAAAGACACAAAGATAAGAAACAGAAACACAAGGATTAGACACAGAGAAACAGGGATAATAAACAATTGAAAACGCAATGATAGAAACAAACGTCAGTTCCCTGATGTCTTCATGTTGGAGAGAGTTGAGGACAACAAGAACATAAGAGGGTTGGGAAGGCCACTTTGCATATAAGGTTCAATGTTGGGCACATTTACATTTCATATTCGTCTTAATGATCAATAAGAGGACACAAACTCGGCACACTTCTCAAATCAAGTCTTGAAATGTCTTTTGACGACATTGTCGCCCGTAAAAAGGAGAGCTTGTGGAAGAGTGGAAATAAAAGAGCCTCAGCAGCCTCTCCCCTCTCAGATGGAAGAGGGGAAGTGGGAGAGTCGCAGAAAAGGTGGAGAGAGAAGATATTGTAGGGAAGAGGGGAAATTGTAAGTAAGCGTGGAGGGTGAAAATAACGAAGTGATAGAGGAGAAATGCTAGGGTAAGAGGGAGAGAGAGAAAGGGGCCACGCCATAATTATTTAATACTTTAAGAAGTGGAGTTGTACAGTACTGTACAACTGCTTGTAAACACACTCACTACGGGTAAATGAGAATGGTTGAGTGGAAGCTGTTTGTGAGGGGGAAAGTGGTTGTTTGCATGGGAGAGTGGCTGTTTGCGAGTGGGGGGGGGGGAGTAGTTGAGAGGGGGGAGTAGTTTTTTGAATGGAGGGAGTAGGTTTTTCAGAGAGGGAAAAAAGTTATTTGTGAGGGAGCAGTAGATATTTGAGGGGTGATTAGACGTTTGATGGGTGGAGGTGTACTTGTTATGAAGATAAGCTGAAGCTCAAATAATCGCCAAGAGAACCTAAACACCTACCCAAACCTACTTCTAAACTAACCTAACCTACGTCTAACCTATCCTAACCTACACTTAACCTACCCTAACCTATGCCTAACCTAACCTAACCTAACCTATGCCGAACCTAACCTAACCTAAACCTAACAATGTTCAAAATTCTAACATATAACAATAATTAATTTTTAAGTAAACAAAAAACAAAACTGAACAGATTTAAAGGAATGAATCCAAATATGGTTTTGGCCGCAGCTTGAACCAGCCTAGCCTGAAGACCGCTGCTCGAGAACAACAA